>QFDD01000080.1:0-73152 GCA_006871305.1 Vachellia collinsii | reverse complement strand
TAAGAATTCACCATTGTTTGTGGTAACTGGGCTTACTCTGCTTGTACTCAGAAAAGTGAGTTAACATATTAGCAACATTGAATTTACCAAAATAATAACTAAATCTGGATTTGGAAAACACGCAAATATAGTCTAGACCTATCTCATTATAATCTAGCATTGCTCTAATTATATCCTGAACTATTCTCAAGGACATTGCGAAGGAACCAATAATCTTTCAGGGTGATAGGGTATACTTTCACTGACAAATGAGTACTCAAACTGAGAAGGATCAAGAAACCTGAGACGTAGTTAAAACAGGCGATGAAAATAGTGAAATGTTAATGGAAAATTATCACTATAAAATCCTAGGGTTAATCACTGTATTTTATTCAGTTTTGGGCTATTCGTTTATCCAATGTGATATATTCTCGGTAAACGCCTATCAGGAAGCTGGATTTAAGTTAAACCTGTCCATGAAGTTATCCTCTTGATTGACTAGATAGAGTTGATATAATCGGTGGATGGACTGAGTGGGTTGTGGTTTACATGCATGTTGCTGCTCCTAGGTGGCCCCTTTTTTTCCGCCGCTTGGCAGATTGAATGTCATGAGACTTTCTGCTCCTCTTAGCATCCAAGTTACAAATAGTCATTGACAACGACCTGCTCATCGGACAATTATTCAAATAATTTGAACGACATAAAAATAGAATTATAGGCATACTTTAAATTATGTGAAATGCAAAAGGCTTACTTGCTGACTTAAGTTGCTGGATTGGCTTCAACCTCCTTTTCATTTTTATTTTTGATTTAAATCATTCGAATCATACAAGAGTAGAATTACAGGCATACTTCTAATTATATTAAGTGCTGAAGGGTTGCTATGTAACTCAAGTTGTGGGATTGGCTTGGATCCCTCCTTTTTTGGTTGCTTATCCCTTTTTATCTTTGATTATTGATTTTCGACATAATTCTTTTCTCCTGTTGTAAAACTGTGATCTCATTCTTCTTTCATATAGTCGTGGAATCTGTTCCCATTCAAAATCAAGCAGCTGCTCAGAAATTACTTCAGAAACTGAGTCAACCAAATCAAAAGCATCATCCCGGCATGGGTCGGAAATATAGGGGCAAGGAAAAGCAAGAAGATCGAACTGTTTTTACTCTGGAAGAATATGAAAATAGAAAACTTCAGGCTAAGCATCGTATGACAGAGCAGCTTCCTGATACTAGTCATGATGAAAATATTGCTTGGCAGCTTCAGAATCAATTAAACGTGGAGGATTCTGAGGTCAGCATTTTATTTTCCGCAAATTTTGTTGCATTATCTTACATAATACATATCCTTCACTTTCTTCTCTGCAATTTTTCCATGCTTGTTCCAATGTCCCTTGTGCGACTTGCTTAGGTACAGAGGGGTTATAATCATGAAGCTAAGGCAGAAGATATTAGAATGAGTATGTTCAATTATGAAAGAGATGACGGCAGCCATCACATGGGATATGAAGGAGGAAGGGGAAGAGGAAAGGGAAGAGGAAGGGGAAGAGGAAAGGGGAGGGAAAGGGGGAGAGGTAGAGGAAGAGGAAGAGGATGGTGAAGATCTGATTACCCATGTTGCTCTCGTCTCATATCTATTTCAGTTTAATTTTTTTTTTCTGATTTCTGAACGTCTGTGTGCTCGCCTTTCATTGGCGTGCATAAAGTATGTGGAATGGAATGGGACGTACAGTGGAATATAATGGATGCCTTTTTTTTGGGTAATGGAATGGATGCCTTTGGAGAACACAACGGAATTAATGGATCACTAGATTTTACCCTTTACGAACAGGTGGCGATAATATTTTTGAAATTATGCAAACTAACCGAGAGATGGAAACGCAGAAGCATGTTTGGTTTTAATTTTGGGAAAATTAGTAAGCAACTTCTTATAATTTTACCTTTTTTTTTTTTTGGCATGGAAGTTTCCACATTAAGCTACGTTTCATCGGGAATTTTATCTCATTTTTAATTAAGTCCTTATAGTTTTTTCTCCTTTTCATTGGATCCTTATCATTTCCTCTCAACTGTCATTGTCGGTTTCTATGCCAATAATTTGTTAATTTAAAAGAGAAATGATGTTAGTAACTAATAATTTATCTCTCATTCAATGTATACCAAAATTAATTAGGGAAAATCCCATAAAAAGACTTTTAAAATTGTAAAAGGATAGATTAGGGTTTTGAATTTCCATTATCCCAGATCAGGACGCTAAACTAAATAGAGATTTCAAAATGTTAGTAAAAATACCAAATTGCCCATGAATATTGAGGAAGAATATCACCGAGTATGTTAATGGTTTACATGTCGATGATGACCATACTCCCCATTACTAAATACTTTGACTTCTCAAACGCTCCCATGCACGGTTACACATGTCACCACTCACCACCCTCCACCCTTAGCTTTGACGGACGCCAACGGTTTAGATCGGCCACGCAACCTGTGCTCGGGCAGGTTTTCAAGCCGCCACCTACTTCCACAATCGTCGGCATATTGAAGCCTTTGACGAGGTTGATGTTGTTGTAGTCTTGGGAGTTGGATGAGCAGAGGGTGAACTTAGCCAGGGTGGCTGGAGTCGTGGAGCAGGAGCCGTTACACTAGATTTGGCTAGAGCTATAGTCTCCGGTGGCAAAAGTTATGTGGCCTGACTCATTGAGTTCACAGTCAATTCACGCCCAAAATCTTCCGGACCAACCCACAGGGGCCTGGAAGCTTTAGAAGCCCCCTCTTGGCAGCTTGAATCCCATACTGCCGATGTCTAGTTTTTATAGAATTCCTACCCAGACCGTATAATCATACTTATTCACAAATGTAAATGTAGCTCCTGAAGATCTTGAGTGAATATTGTAAAACAGAGCAAGGAAAGTCAATTTCATTAACTTTTCTCTTTAAGTGAGACACCCATATTTCCCTAGTTAGAAATGAAATAAAACTTTGAAAATCAGGAGGAGGAAGAAACAAAAGAGCAAATGAGGAGGATGCGGAAAGTAAGATAATAGAGCCATTGTTGCTTCTGTTGGATGTTGCAGCTGCATGTGTGAAAAGAAGTGATATGATTGCAATTAAAAATGAATTGGGCAGAGAGTTGAATTGCTAAAGTAGAAGGTCCTGTGCCTACCTCCTATTGCTCGCTTAGATGGAGAACTTGGTAGATGAAAAAGCAGAGGTTGAGATTGTGGAGACAGCACATGAGTATAGAATTGACAAATTCAATATAGTAAGTCAAATTCTGATATACCAACGTTAACAACAATATATTAGGTATTGACAAAATGAGTATAAGGAATGACAACAAACCAAACAGACTAACCAAACTATTCATTCGAATGAATCACTTGTATCATTCGAATGAAGAAACTATCTTCAACTCATTTGAATAATCTCTCGAGATAACACTCAACGTTAACAACTATGTAATAGATATTGACAAATTCAGCATAGGAAATGACAACAAACCAGATATGGTGTATCAGAAAAAGCCTAAGATGATAAAAATAAATTGAAACAGGATGTACTCTTTAACCTGACTTGAGTAGCTAAACATATTGTTCATTCGAATGAACAATTTTTATTCTTTATTCTTTTTTTTAAAAATGAGGGACATTTTTGTAAAAGCACAAACATTTCAAATTGCAAATTGCTACCCTCTAACTGATTTGTCTTTTTGCGTACTCACATGGCTAAATCGGGACTATGGAAATCAATTGGTATTTTTTTAGGGATTTCCCTGATAATAAATTTTTTATTTTTATATTAATAATGAATATATTTTAAAGAGAATTATAATTAGATCTCAATTAAGCAACATGATATCTATTTGTCAACAGGCCTCTTTCCCTTATTAATTGTTATTGATAAGTCTCAAGGGAGGCTTGACAAACGTATGGAAAGACTTGTCAAATATCGTGTCCTTTAGTTAAGACACAACTATGATTCTCCCTATATTTTATATAAGAGTAGGTGAAATCCTTTGAAGGACTTGCATATATCTATTTATTGGCTAACGGGTCTTTTCCATTTGTTATTGACAAATCCCAAGGGAGGTTTGACAAATCCATAAAAAGACTTGTAAGATATTGTGTCATTTGCTTGAGATACAGTTGTGATTCTCCCTACATTTTATTCCATCAGTTTATTTTTTTTTAAAATCTCTTCATTTGGTATTTTGTAGCAACTTGTGCTTTTTAGAAGATTATGAGTGCGTGTGCGTGTTAGCTCTAATTAACAGATTATGAATATATATACTAATGCTTATAATTGAAAAAAATAGTAAGAATCCAATAAAAAGGGAAAAAATTATATGGATTTAATTATAAATGGTTTTTTTGAATTGTTAGACTGGCTGGATTTTCTTTTTTGAAAAGCTATGTTTATAAAATTGACTTGGTACAGTATCGAACCCAAGTCCCTTTACCTCAAATGCCTTACCATTACTCCAATGCATCCTTTGTTACTTGTTATGTATTTTTTTATGATTATAAACTCACTTCATTAATCATCAATTATTCCTAATCCTCACTTTCTAGGTTTATGATTGATCTCATTTGAGGACATTAAGCTTTCAGTTCCAGCCTCCTTACCCGAGCTCCAGCGGTGCTGTAGCTTCCACCATCCTTACTCCTCCTGAGCTTCATTCGTCGAGCCTCAGCCCAGCCATCGACGTTGCTGTAGCTTCTGTCGCCTTCCAGTGTCGTCACTCTGATCACTCCAAGGTACTTTCATTTCACCGACTAGCAATGAAATCTATTGACAAAGCTGAACTAGAAGTTCTTCTTTTTAGAATTTCATGATGGAGTATGCGGGGATCATGTTAATAGCAAATGCTTAGCAATAAGATTAAGAAAGAAGGTACTGGCCGACCATGGAGGAAGATTGCTAGAATCATGTGAAGAAGTCTGTAAAATATCTTCTTCATGCACCCTTCTTGGTCTCGAGTCGAGCTGGGGCGTCATTTCATTCTCGTAACGGGAGTGAGTACACAGCAAGACCAGACAAGTTACTCCCTCGCCTCGTAGCGGTGGCATCTATCTTTTAAGTTAAGTCATTTCCTAAGACGACTCCTCTTATTCTACGATAATCCAAGCAGCAGCTCCACGAGTCCTCTCGGAACCAGTTGATTCCTAAGCCATTCGTTCTCCCCTCTCTGTTGGCGTTTTCCAGCCACTAGAGCAAGTAAGAGAACCTACAGTGAATGAACTTAAAGAACCGCATGATCGGATTTTTTTTCCTTTGTGTCTGGCTATGTATATGGATGTGCATAAAGAAGGGAAGGGACATCTCTCTCCTTTTGGGGGGGAGAGGGAATAAGCTGCAACGGCACCTCACGGACTTCTTACCGGGTCCATCCACGTATAAGATAAGCATTTGCGAGTGTTTGGATGCACGTGTTTTGCTTGCGCAGTTAAGAAAAATATTTTCCCCAAGGGTTGTTTACTTGCTTACTTGTTAGAGTAAGGCAACCACTTCTGTCTTTCTTGGATATGCTCAGTCTATGACGTGAAATCCAAGAGATTCAGATTATCCTTGAATGTTTTCTTTAATGGGGTCGCCTCATATTTTCCTTAACCTAATGGAAAAGCCCCAGGGGGGGAATGGTGATGGAGATGTATTGCGGCCTTCTCCTGTTCATCAACTCGAACCTCATTCTTCTGCAGTTGATGTTATGGATCAGCCTCACTCTTTAGGCCAGCAGCTTTGCTCAGCATCTGATGCTAATTGTCAGCCTGGTCAGCTGACCTCAGAGGATTCCAGTCACCCGGCACAGCATCTTTATTGTTGGCGACGAGTCTGTTTCCCAGGGTCAGACTACTTCAGAAGATCAGCAGTCTAGCCCAATTGCTTCCTCAGATTATGGATCCCTCTTTTAGGTTCTCATCGATCCTCTCAAGTTTCTTATCCCGTTGAAGGATTTTTATCTTATCTTATGAATCATTTTCCCCAAAACATCGAGCTTACCCCATGCCAGTTCAATCTTCTCATGAACCTTAATTATTTACTGAAGCCTTCAATCATTCTTGCTGGAGAGATGCTATACAGGATGAAATCAATGCCTAGGAAAAAAAGAATAAGACTGAGTCTCATTGCCTGTAGGGAAACAAGCCATTGGCTACAAGTGGATTTATAAGATCCAGCATAAAGCAGATGGGGCTTGGTAGAGAGATACAAAGCGAGATTAGTAGTTAAAGGATTCCTTCAAGAATATTGAGTCGAACCCATTTAGAGATAAGGGAAACATTTGCCCCAGGTTGCTAAAATGACCACCATTCGTGGCCTTGGCTGCAATAAAAAAGTGGCCCTTATTTCAACTTGCCGTGAAGAATGCCTTTCAACAACATAAGGGAAGGAGGAATTCGCAAGAATAAGTTCTATTCAGCCTCCTCCAACTCCAGGCTTCTACACGCTATTTGTAGCTTATCAGGCTTCACCCGTTGAAAACTTTTGATTCTTTGAAAACAGATTCAGCGAAGAATGCAGCAAGGAACAGAAAGGGAGGTCACTTGCATTGCACGATGTAAGATTACTTCTATGGTCTAGGAAATTAGGGTTTGGCCAGAATTTTAGGAGTTCTTCTTATGGTAATTGTAATTTATTGTTGAGTGGTTCAATTTTGGAATTTCGTTGAAGGGATCTGCGTGCAGATCTTATGTAGGTTAGGTTAATTGGCTGATGTTGTAAATATCTTCGCACAATCATTTATCTTCTCATTTCTTTCTCGTATGTGTCCCTTGGGATCATGTCGGTTTTTTTTATTTTCTGCTATATTCTGGTAATATGCCCTGAATGAGCTTAATCTCACGGAATTTTGTTGGTAAAAGGGTGAAACATAATTAATTAATGAGAACAGTCCTACTATTTTTTAATCTGTGAATGCTTCGACGAGTTTGAGTCTATAGTGAATTTCTCCTAAATAACCAATATCTGTTATAAAATAAGAGAGTTTGTGAGTAGAAGAAAAAAATAGTAGAAGAAGAAATTGAGAGAGGAAGCAAGGAAACATATCTCATTCACATATGATTCTCATGTACATCCAATCTTTTGTGTTACAATTCTATTTATAGGCACCAAATCCTTCCAAGAGTTACAGTACCATAAACATAGGAATTAATCCATATTATGATACAATATAAAGGCATTGGAGGTTATAGTCTTTAATCATAAAATGGAATCCTAAGAGTTTATGTGGTTATGAACATCCAATATAACTTTAAGTGTAGAATTTCAAGAGACAAAAGTTTTGGACATCCACACTTGATGATATTGTAATATTCATAACATTTCCCCTTAGATGTCCATAAACAAATATTATGGCTCATTAAAACCTTACGATGAAAAATCCAGTGGAACAAAAACATAATGAAGGAAAAAGAGTACATAATATATATTGAAGCTGCCTCATTAAAAATCTTACCAGGAAAACCCAGTGGAACAAAACCTTGGTTAAGGGAAAAAGAGTACAGCATTATCTATACTTCTCCTGATAACATCACTTTTACTCCCCTTGATGACAATATCACTCATTAAAAATGCGATTGTCATTAATGATTTTTCAAATAGTTGATCTTTTCCTATCTGAACTACACAGATGCATTGTTATCAAATTATATGCTAAAATGTATTTCTCAATCAAATCTTCTGAATATGTTGAATAAATGTATCCATTTATCATATCTTTTGGATATATTGATTTATTCTATACATTTTTCAATCAATTATATATATTTCAAAATCTCTAATCCACATAACATTTTACATATTCAATGATTTTCTCAAACATGTTTCGGCGCTATATATCATTGAAGCATTCTGATATAATTTCACTGTCCAATGAGCCATATGAATAGGCTTTAATAATATTCAATAGACGCATATCTTTTCATATATTTTGCCAGACTAATAATTATTTTTCATCCACCACAAAATAATATACCTTATATATCATAATCATCGTACCATTGTGAAAACCTTTGTTTTCACATAAATGTTCACATATCATATAATATATTTGTATTTCATGTGTTTGGACTGCAAGTCCATAATTCTCACATCGAAATAACATAATCATATTTTCATTGCGTCTTTTCCTTTCACTTCTAATCATGGTCAATCACTTTTCTATCTACTTTGATCGACAGATTTATGTAGAAGATCCTCATTTGATCACATGATATTACTATCAAAACTATTGTCGACAACTTTATCCTTTTCGATTCCATTTTTCTAATTGCGATATAACTTATCAAAAATTTCAATATTACTTTTCAGGTACATGAAACTCTCTTGAGGTTTTTGCAATTAGTATGTTTGGCCTCTTCTGGAGTGCCAGCCTCCTCAATATGAACATCTTAATAATATGCTCTTCTTTATCCAAAGTGTTATATTTGAAACCTATTGATTTTCCATGCTTCAGGCATGTCTCATTCTTATTTATATTAATTGGAGCATTTTTAGCTGGAATATGAGAATTAATAATTCTCATTTAGGTCAGTAATTGAATCTGACATATATTTTGCAATATATCATGAATGCAAAATTCAATGAATTTCTGGTTCATACTATTATTTTTGAGGATCTACATTTGATATTAATAATGAATTCAATGTGTTTTCTTTTCCAGCTACTCAATTTCTCCCCCTCATGTGGAAAAACTTTGTTAAATGACAAGTAATCAATAATGCAGTACAAGTTTCATAAACTTATCTGTTTTCTTTAGAAACACCATTTTGTTTCATTTCAAGACAAACAAGGAGGAGAATCTTACCCAACATTTATCTCAACTTTCCATCAATGTGCATAGTGGTGGATCAATAAGAATAAACATCGCACATTCAAATCATTTTGTAGTAAAAGTTGATTGATAAACAATGTCTTACAAATAATTAGACTATAATGTATATAATTATTCTCTGGCTACTTTGTTAAACCTTTACCTCTCTCCTTTCTTTTGTTTGTTTGTTAACATTACTCCATTTTGATTTATTTAACACAAACACCTTTGTTCCATCTTCCAACAATCATTACGTCAGTAGAACTAAAAATTCATTTTCAAGATGTAAGGATAATAATTTTTTTAAAATTTGTGCAACAACCACAACAAAATCTTATAGTCAATTTAGCCAATATTTTCTATGATAATAATTTCCATTCAACCAGATATTTTCCATTTAGCCATCTATGTTTGAAAACACTACAAATCTATGATAATATCTTATAGTCAATCTAAAAATATCATATAATTCAAACATTTAAACATGTTTACAAGCGTAAATATAGAGACATACATGTTTATAATCAGTTGTCAATATCTCTACAGTAATCTCACTCCATTCTCCATTGTCGTCAGAACAAATTTTTTCCTTGTGTTCACTACCCATTGATATTGCCTTTTAACTACGTAGATTCATAATCACTGCATTTTCTCATAGTTATTCATGATTTCATTACCAATTTAGCCTTTCTTCAATTAGATTGACACATTTTTTTATCATATTATAATATTTTCTCTTGATTTTGATGTCATTAGAAGGCTAAACTTTTAATTGTCAATCTGTCTAGAATAATGTGATCATGACAGTTATATCATCTCACATATATCTTTTTTTCTTTCAATAGTACATCGTAAATTTCGTTAAGCATTAGTTTTCTGGACCAAAGTAAAAGTCTTAACCAAACTTTAATGTTTGAACATTCAACCTTCAAGGCTTTCATATTTGTAACAATTTAATTTTTTTTCATGCCATTTACTAGCATCCACAGTATTATTTTACAAAAGAACCATTATTATAGGAATTTGACTTCAGGTCACTTAATCATAATTGCAAAAGTATTTTGGCTGCTGGCCATTTAATTAAAATAATACTACAATGAAATACATTAAGTATATTTAAATTTATAATTGAATATAAATAATAATATAAATACATTATAAAATTTATATATATAATAATATAAATTATATATAGATGGAGCATGTATCAATAATATAAATGAAGAAATAAATAAATAAATATAGATGTAGCAATATAAATAAATATAAGTAACAGAAAGATAGAAAAATAATAAACAATAACATCAATAATAGTAAATAACATAAATGAAGTTAACAATATAATATTAATAGAATAATATATATATATATATTAGTTATAGTGTTGTGACTTGTGAGTATAAAAATAATTGAAAAATATGATAAAACAACTATAAGTAAGATATAACAAAAAATGCAAATTACAAAAACAATAATTAAATAACAGTAAATAAATAACATAAAATAAATAAATAAATAACAATGAATTACAAAATAAAATAGAAAATTGCAGAAAATATAACAATGCAAATATAATAATACGAATGATAATTAAATAAAATTCGTAAAGACAAAAAAATAATATAAAGTAAAATATTATAACAAAAATTAAAATCTTATGGCTTCAGGCCCATAATAAAAAGTCAGTATTATATAACTTTTAGTCGTTTTTCTTCAGGATAAAGGAATCATGTGGCTTTTGACCATCCAATAAAAGTATGTGACTTTTGACCATATAATAAGAAATTAAATGAATATAGCTTTTGGCTATATTGTCAAATAGAAAAAGATATATGGCTTCTGGCTATATGATATAACTTCTGGTTATATAATCTTAAGATTGGAAACGAATATAGCTTTTGGCTATATAATTAAAACAATATGACTTCAGGTCATATTTTCAAAATATATTAGAGCAATTTGGCTTTAGGCCAAAAATAAGAACTTGCAAAAAAAAATTGAAATAAGATAGAATAATAACAACAATCTCTAATCCTAGCTATGAAATCTGGTGTTTAAAACATCCGGTAAAAGAATTAATTAATTCCATATAGTGACTCATCAGATTATCCCAGATTGATCAAGAGTAAATAAATTAAAGATATATAGTATCGTGCTGATAACGTGTTATAAAATAAGAGAGTTTGTGAGTAGAAGAAGAAATTGAGAGAGGAAGCAAGGAAACATATCTCATTCACATATGATTCTCATGTACATCCAACCTTTTGTGTTATAATTCTATTTATAGGCATCAAATCCTTCTAAGAGTTACAGTGCCATAAACATAGGAATTAATCCATATTATGATACAACATAAATACATTGGAGGTTATAGTCTTTAATCATAAAATGGAATCCTAAAAGTCTATGTAATTATGAACATCCAATATAATTTTAAGTATAGAATTCCAAGAGATAAAAGTTTTGGACATCCACACTTGATGATATTGTAATATTCATAACAATATCCAAATATTTACTTATTTATCTATTTATGTCTTCCTATTCATATTTCATGGCAAATAAACACTTTTTAAAATTCTTCATTTTTTTGTCAACAAATTTAATTTTTCTTTCCCACTTTACAAGAATAATTCTCTCTTTTAAAATGAAAAAAAATCATTTTAAAGCCTTTATATACTGATTAATACAAACCTTTGATCATTCAATCCTCATTTTAGTTTTATCTTTCAAATTTTAAACCATAAATTTTGATTCTTCAAATTTAATTTCACTTAAAATATTACTCCTAATAATTTAATAAAATTATATACAATTGTACTTTTTAATTGATTAAACTTATTGTTGAACTCCTTAAAAATAATATATTAATCTTTATATATAGAGAGAATTGGGGAGAAATCTCCCATTAGGGAATTAATTAGAGAATGAGATATGTTTAGTTGCACATATGAAAATTAAATTGCATATGTGAAAACTCAGTTGTACATGTTGCGAAAATTCAGTTACATATACGTGAAAGGTCATCATTCTACTTTATATATATTTATATATGTATGTACGTGTTGGGCCAGATAATATATATATTTTATAAATTTCTACTTTCTAGCCGACATTATGAGACTCGATAGCGCTTTCCTCTTATTTCCTCTAGGGGTTTTTTAGGGTTTTGGGTTTGAACTCTTGAGAGCTCAACCATTTAATTAACAACAGAAACCCATTTTCGGAAGCGGAGATGAGACCTTTAGATGAGACGGAGACAACTGCGGTATTCGAAAAGCTCTTCAAATTCGTCGGAAACAATCTCAAGAACATCGTTGAAAATCCTTCCCATGAAGGCCCTGACTCCAACCCTGGCCGCTATTGCTTCCGCCTCAACAAGAACAAGATCTACTACGTCAGCGAATCTCTCGTGAAGCGGGCCACCAACATAGCCCGACCCGACCTCGTTTCTCTTGGCACTTGCATCGGCAAATACACTCATGGAGGCAATTTTCACCTCACAGTACAGGCCCTGAACTTGTTGGCGGCTAATGCTAAGCACAAGGTCTGGCTCAAACCTCAGTCTGAGATGTCGTTCTTGTATGGGAATCATGCGTTGAAGAGTGCTTTAGGAAGGATTACAGAGAACATTTCGCCTGGTGATGGGGTTGTGGTGTTTTCTATGTCTGATGTGCCGTTAGGTTTTGGTGTGGCTGCTAAATCCACTCAGGATTGCAGGAAGTTGGACCCTAATGGTATTGTGGTGCTGCACCAGGCGGATATTGGTGAGTACTTGAGGATGGAGGATGAGCTATGAAATGTTTTCTTTTTTTTTTTTGGTTCGTGCAATAGGGTTGGTGTTGGAGAGGGAGGCATATCCAATTTGAGTCACTGTGAGTTTTTGATTCAACTAGGAACTTGTGTATTATTATATTATATTGAGATCTCTTTTTGGTTGAATATTACAGTGACTGTAACTATATTCGTCTTCCCCCTGCACTAAATTAGTGCCTACAATGCTGTTTTACTTTTATGAATTTGATTATTTGTCTTTTCTATGCTAAGGATTTTGAATTCATTATGCTTTCTACATGTACGCTTAACATTGAACACCCCTAGAGGTTCTGCTCCACAAGAGTAATGAAGACAATGCATTGCATTGCGAATTCTAGCTGATGGACTTTATATCTCTTCTTTTTTCCTTGAAATGAATAGCATATAGAATTCAGAACTCCTATGAACTTTGTCTTGCATGCGTGATTGAACTTTTTGTGTTACTTGGATTTTCATTTGTAGTGGTTTCAAGAGTCTCGCTAAACTGAATTTAATTTCCAGTTGTTAGTCTGTTTTCATAACCATGGTCAAGGTAATGTTTGAAACGCATATGAACATTTATTGGCCGTGGTTTGTGGTTACAGACGTACTTTGTTCATCTAGTTTTACCTTTAAATGTCCCATAAGTTTAGGATTCGTTTATAGGGTTACTCCTTCATTTAATTTTATCTTTAAGCTACAAGGATTGGAATTCTCCATTATTTGGGTTCAGAGGGCTCTCAAAAGAGTTCTCAGCCAGAGCACAGTTAGAAGTTCGCACGGTGGTAGCCTGTTGGTCATGGAAATTCAAGAGCAGAAGTGCGGTCAGTTCTACTCGTATGAATAGGTTAACTCTAGAAGTCCTGCGGAAGAGAAAAGGGAAGAGTTGATATGATTCGTGAAAAAGGTTTTAAATTCTTGGGTCTTTCAATCAAGATTATGTTTGTATGAGCGTTGAAAAAATTATGTTCATATAAATTGAGATAAAACTCCTTTTAACTTATCTTAAATTATGTTGGAAAAGTAACTTTCACCTTTAATTTAAACAAGCAGAGCAGAAAGGATATTTAAGGAGAGTTTGTGACTATTACATTCCATTCAGTTTGTTCATCCAAATCCAATAGAACATTATCAATGATTTTGATTTAGATGGGAGCACCACATGCATACTTCATAGAAACAGATTGATTTTGCATTTTAATAATCAAACAAAATAACCGATTATATGGTTTTATGGAGTATTGATCGTCCTTATTTAAGGCCTCCTTGTGATTTCAGGCTCATACTTCAATGGACTTAGAGCCTTATTCAAAGGAAAAGGTGTAGCGTTTGAGGGCTAAAACGCACTCATAGGGCAATTCCAAAATGGTAACAAGGTTAACAGCAAGCAACTTATGTAAGATTGCTCAATGCATGTAATTTGGAAGTTTCTTATGAATATTTACATGTAACTATTCTAATAAGTGAAAACAAATTCGACTCAGGTGAATGAAAAAAAATACTGCATTAAGTCAGCTTTAGTTCATGGTTGTCACTAAGGAAAATGACTGGGAAACAAAATGCCCTTCAATGGGGAAGCCAAAATCACTTGGTTCAAAATCAAAACCTTGAAACAAATCTTGCAATATATATATAAAGCAGAGAAAGAAAGAGCGAGCACATTACAGCAGGTAAATTTTTCAGCACATGATATAGTGACATTCTCCTTCCTCCCAAGATCTCGTAAAGATTATAGGATTCCAGCCAGCAAAGATGGTAGTAAACCTTTTCTTTTCAGTGGCCAAAATCCCCCTGCAAAACTAGATTTTCTTCCCTATTTACTACATTTAGACATCATTATAAAGAGCCTCAACCTATAAATAAACAAAAAAAATCACGGGTCATTTGTGCAGTCAAATCCATGGCAAACAGAGAGCCAGATAACAAGTACTAAAAACAACAAAATTCCAAGAACAACCAACTTGATTTTCATGTTCTGATGCCACATCTTTCGACGGATCTGTGTTCCTTGCCTTTTAAACTCTTGGGCCTGAAAATAAACATATGTGGCACTCAGCCCCAGTAGAAAACATATGACTTGAAAGTTTAGTTGCTAACCTTAGTCAACTAACCTGTGACTTCAATGTTTCTGTCTTGTCCACAAGAATGGTTAGATTTTCTCCTCTGTCAATAGCCTGAAAGGACGTGCCATGAAAATAAATATCACAAATGTAATACAAACATGCATCCAACTATAATGGAACTTTAAATATTGCATCCCAAGAGAAAAGGGGGAAAATGTGAAAAACATTGATCCATGCAAAGAAACTTCATGATGATATAAATTTGCCAGTGTCACAAGGAGCAAAAGAAGCTTAATGCATCAACTATAGGATCAGTTATTGATCTTCCATTACAAGTTGCCCCAAATTATACTGGCAGGAAGGAGAATAAAGCAAAGATGTGTATCCCTTTACCAATTACTATCATTTTCTATGAGGGAAGTCAAATGTGGTAAGCAGAAAGATGGAGTTTTTCCAAAAGTTACAGCAAAGCAGTCCAATGATTAACATAGCAAACCCAAGGAACCGAACCTTTCTTACAAGAGACAAAAGCATGGATTGCAATGAATTATAGGTTAAAGAAGGGGGCATGGAGGCAATTGCACTAGGAAATGGATGAAATATATAATTATTTCCATATTTTACACTTGAAAAGTTAAGGTACCTTGTCGATGTTCTCTGATATTATACTTCTAACTTCTGAAACTCGAGCCTTCACTTTTATTAGCTTTTCAATCTCCTCATCATGGTCTATGATATACTTCATATGCTCTTTCATAGCTAGCCTGCAATTGTACATTCCTTCACAATATTATTCATCTTTGGAAACAAATTTTTCTATCCATGATTGAACTAAGGGCTTATGAAGAAATGAATATACAAAAACTCCTTGTTGAGACTTTTGCCAACAGTTGTATTAGCCTTTCCACCATCATATATTTTCTTAAAGTCTGCTCTAACATGTTCTAGAAAAGCAATAGAGATCTGCTTGCTAACCTATTCCTTTGCAACAACGCAGTAAGCTGAAAGAATCACAGTTCATGAAATAAAGCATAAGTTATCATAGTGTGCAAGTTAACTATAAAGAAATCTTGACTCTAGAGTTTCAGAAGTATGGCAAAATAATTCAATAAAGTCAAAACATAACTCTGAGGTTAAGGAAGTGGCAGTAATAGTTGCTAATTAAAGTAAGTCGCCAACTGTTTGGAGTTGTCAATCACGTATTTGTCATCATGCAATCACGAAACTAGCCATACATTTTTAGTGATCCATATGGCCAGCCCCAAAAGTATCTCAAGTTCTCAACAATAAGTTTCATAGGATTGCTATCACAATTCAAAACTTCAGTCTCAAGATAAATCTTGTTGGAAAACTTATTGTAGCATGAGTTTCTATACAGGGATTAACAAAATGATTCATGTCCTACCAAGATCTTTGATATCTCAAGATGAAGGGCAGCAAAGGATGAAATTGAAGTGAATAATACCATGGGTTTGTATAAACCAAGGACTGAGTATCTCTTAAACCAGCTAATTCTAGCAATGTTCATCACCTAATGATACAAATGTGTTATCAATCAAGGATGTATGGGCTACATGGGAAAAGAGGCATAAAAGAGAACCCAATCGTGGGAAAGAACTACTTTTTCTTCTTCTTTGCAAATAAAATGGAACACACACGCACACACATCCAAAACAGTCTCCACAGATTCCATTGATCAGTGATTTATACTTCTCATCTATTATTAAAGCAACAAAAAGTACTCTAAACTTCAAATCAGGACTCTTTGTCCAGTAAGGACAATGCAAAATAAGCTTGCGTACATCCAATGCTATAGAGCAACAAAACTTAGTTCGACTTCCAAACTTCTACTCCTCGTTCATTATCTTCTTCAATTGTTGGACGGGCAGATTTTGATTATGAACATGGTGAGAGAACACTTTGACTATTATTTTTTGATTTTTTTTTTTTTTTTTGCTTTCTCTGGGGCTGGGTCCTTCAAATTGCCAGCATAGAGCAGAACAGCCACACACCAACCAAGGCCAAGCTCTCTGCCTCCTCCTCCCTCTCTCCATCCCCCCCCCCTCTATATGTATGTATGTATATCTATAGTTGAGCTGCGAGTGGCTTTAGTTTGGGAGCAATGGGACAGGAATCATTTATATACAGCTTCGTCGCTCGGGGGACGATGGTCTTAGTTGAGTACACTGAGTTCACCGGCAACTTCCCGGCGATTGCAGCTCAGTGTCTTCAGAAGCTACCCTCCTCTAACAACAAGTTCACTTACAATTGTGACGATCACACCTTCAATTTTATACTCGAGGATGGTTACGGTAATCCTACACTACTCTGATCTATCTCTCTCTCTCTCTCTCTCTCATTTTTTTTCTTTCACTCAACCTTTTCTTCCTCATGCATGTCTGTTACAAGTAAATTAGCGTTTGGATTAGCTTATTTTACATCAAATGCTCGCAAATTAACTTTAGCATAATCTGACATTAGTATCAGGAAAATGAACTTCACAGGGTAAATCATGCAATTTCAGTTTTCTAAATAATGAAGCTTACTAGTATTAAGAAAGCTTTAGTGAGACATGACTGGATTCTCGTTAATCGGATCCATAACCTTCGAAAACTAATTGCTATATTTAAAATAGAAAACAGAAAATAAAAGAGTATAGAGAGCCAAGACACCTGGATTATGTAGTGAAGATGAGATGAAGCATGCACAACAACCTGGATTGAAATATGTGGTAAAGAAGAAAAAACGGGTAGATGAGAATTTCACAATCTGAATCTCTAGCAGCTAAAATGAGTAGGTGGCAATTTCACCCTTATCATCATGTGGCAATTTCTTTTCTTTATATAACTAACTTCAATATCTTGGGATTGATTAGGCTGTTTTGTTAAGTTTTTTAACGGGGATTCGACTTTTCAACTTTATTTTTTGATCTTCTCATGAGATCTTGGAAGACTTCATTTTAAGTTTTTTGTATTTATTTTAATTTCAGGATGGAGAAGCCAAATACCGTAAGGCATGGACACAAATTTGTGAAATTAGCCAAACTGAATTCCACAGGGTCTATCAACGTCTTGGAGTTAATTCGGAGGAGAAGGGAAATATAGTAGTTTCTTTTTTATTCACTATGGGGAAGACTATTACAATATCTTTTTCAGATATGGCTTTTGTATGAAACAATTCTCAGAAGCTTTATAAATTCCCAGGATTTACCATAAGCAGTAAAACTTATAGAAAAACTACTTTTGACTGGATTTTTTTTTATGAATTATAACATTTTTTACCATCGCTAAATGATGTTATCTTCCTTTACATGGAAAGAGCTTTTATAATACATATATATTCCTGGGGTTTTAGAGAAACTGAATCAACAAGGACTGATAGAAGAAAGTGAAGGAGCTTGTGTGATATTTGTTGAAGGGGTAAACATACCACGTATTGCTGTGAATCAACATTGATTAGGCTGCTTTTCTTTATATAAATTTCAATTTTTCAGATTTGTTTTTGGCCTATTCTAGCTTCGGCATGTGACTTGTTGCCTGAAAGCAGGCTTTTACACAACCCACAGGCCATGCCTCATATAGGTCTAGGTACAGGCCTAAAAAAATGCTTGTTATAGGCCACAGGCGCAGGCCAGTCTGACACAAAATAGGTCTGGTTCATTTAAGGTGGAGACTGGCCTGGTCTAATCTATTTTCACTCCTAATTGTTTATGGTCTTGTGCCAAGAAATATATTTTGGGAAGCTAGGAAAAGAAATGCCATTGTTGCATTGCATATATTAAAGTCATACAAAATATGTATGAATGGGTAACGATTATGAATGGGTAACGATTAGTATAATAACGCTTGTATGTGAAACAAAATACTTTTATACAAGTATCAGCTTACATCAAGGATTATCCTTAAACTCTTACTATTATATAGCCTTTTTCCTAGGTACCCATTTTGTATGAGCATTTAATTTAATGTTTCTATTCAATGAGCATATATTATCAACTTGTATCTCAAGCATGATTGCAATAGAAGGATATTATACTTAATAATGAAAAAGATAAGATTTGTAATTAACATATTTGTAATAGAGTTAGAGCATCGCTTATTGAAGACGAAAAGATAAAAAGATTATTTGAGATCCTTGGTATTAAAAAAAAGGCCAATTAATGTGCTGAATTGCTGATGAAAAGAGAGGATAAAGTAGTATGGAGCTTCATGAAAAAATGGTAGAAAAGCATTTACTGAAATTGTTGAGTCTTTGGTTTCATAATTTATTTAAAAATGTAGTTGTTAATAAACTATAATTATATCATACTATCCATATAGCTAACTATATTTAATGACATAAGGCCCACTATATTTCTTGAAATACTAAACATTTAAATGGGAGTTTTACTCCTTGTCATTGAGTTCAATTGACGAAGGGGTAAGATACTTTTCAATCTTGTGGAGCGCTACTTATTTGTTAAGGTTAGTTAGAAAAAAGGTTTATTTGTCATGTTTCTATGCCTACAATGATAGATCTCAGTAGATCATGAATTATATATCTTATGTTATATATGATTAGTTTTGATGATGTCAAATATATAATAGCAAAAAATTTTTATATGTATATTGACTAACTATTATATTTAATGTAAATTTCTTATATAGTTTGGTTAATGAAAATGAAAGAAATTGTTTTGAGTGTAATTGTTGAGAATGAATAAGTAGGAAGATCATAAAAAATAAAATGAGAACATCAAGTTTCAAGTTTTTATATTCGGAATTGGAAGATGATGTGGTTAAATAACTCAATTTGAAGTTTACATATATGTTATATCATCATACATTGAATTACATATCATCTAACCTTCATTTGGATGCTCAAAATTGATTCTGGAAGTCAAAACTCGAGTAAAAATGAGTTTTTAAAGTTTTATGAAGCGAAACATGAAGTGAAACTCGAGTTTAAACTCAAGTTTTGAGATTTTTGAGCCAAAACTCGAGTTTTAAGAAGTTAAAACTCGAGTTTCAGACACCTCTGTTCATCTCTGTTTCTTTCTCAGCTCGATATATGTTCAGTATTTTGACTATATCTCACAAACCACAAGTCCGATTGATATGAAACGAGACTCAAAATGCGGTTTATAGACATCAAGAACAACATCAAATCATTTCATATGAAGGAGATATGATTTCTAAACTTGGTGGTCAGATTTAACGTTTTATCACTGACCTTTGCTTACTGTGGCTACCATAACTTTCGCAATACAGAACATTTTGGACTGATTCTTATTTCATTTCAAAGCAGCCTCAAAAAGATTTTCAAGAATATCTTATTTGCAAAGTTTGGAGTTGAATTGAGAGAGTTATGGCCATTGTAAGTTGAGCTTTTTGTTGAAATCTAAAACATGTGCTGAGTCATGAGCAAAACTCAAGTTTTGGTCTACAAAACTTGAGTTTCAGGCATAGAACTTGCTTTTTCACAATTCTTTGAAGCAAAACTCGAGTTTTGGTGTACAGAACTCGAGTTTTGGGCATCAAAATTTTTTTTTTCACATAACTTTCAAGTAAAACTCGAGTTTGAAAAGAAGTTTTCATCACAACTCGAGTTTTGAGTAACAGAACTCGAGTTTCGGGCTTTGAAAACTCTTTGAACCACGAAACCTCTTTCCAAAACTTGAAATTTCAATAAAAGTTTTGATGGAACTCGAGTTATGAGTATTAAAACTCGAGTTTCAAAGAGAGAGTATCAAAACTTTTTTCACAACTTGAAGTTTCAACGAAAGTTTATGATACAACTCGAGTTTTGGAAAAACAGAACTCGAGTTTTGAGCTGTGAAAAATTTCTGAACTTCAAAACTTCTTTCCAAATTTGAAGTTTCAACAAGAGTTTTCATATAACTCGAGTTTTATGAGATGAAACTCGAGTTTCGAGAAGCAAACTTGTTTTTAAACTTAAAACTTCCAATGAAATTCGAGTTACATAAAAAATTTATGATTTGAAAATCTTATAACTTGAAGTTTTATGAGACAAAACTCGAGTCTCAAAGAGCAAACTTGTTATAACTGAAAACTTTCAATGAAACTCGAGTTGCAATGAAAGTTATGATTTGAAAATAGCTAAAATTTGAAGTTTTGGTTAATGGAACTCGAGTCTTGAAGAGCACAGAATATTTTTGCTTACTGAAACTTGCGAAAACCCAAGTTTTAAGTTCTATAACTTAAGTTTTATCAAAACTCTTATTAAAACTCGAGTTACAATAAAAGTTGTGTGAATTCTACCTTGAAAATTCTTCAATAACTCGAGTTCTAAACAAGCAAAACTCGAGTTTGCTTTTTCTGACATTAACGCAGCGTGTCAGAAGCTTTATATTGATCTTAAATTTTTCCTTATTCATGCAACATTTATTTGAATCTCATTTACACTCATAAATGCTTATTCCTTTTACTTATTAACAGAGAATGGGTTGCCTGATTGTCTTACTGAAAAATGCTCAACAGACAAAAATCACAGAGACGACCATACTTAGTGTTAGAAGCATTAAATACGAAACATTGAACAAAGAAGATGGGAGTAACGGATATAAAGTTCAACGGACAACTTCACAATGGTTGTTCATTATCTTTCAACAAACAAATATTGTCAGAACATATTACAAGTTTGAAAGACAGAGCACAAGAGCCAAAGCCAACGGAAAAATACGATGCTCCTCTCTAACGGATATATTTTGACAACATCTATAAATAAGGGGATGCAGCCAACAGAGAAAGAGATGAAGTATATGGAGTCACTAAGCAAAACACGTAGAGTGTGTATTCGAAGAAATCACACAACAACATTAGGACTATGATATTATACTTCTCCGCGAGCTTCACTGATAATAGAATCTGCTTCATAGAGTGAAGTATTTCCAGATAAAATCATCCCAACCTTTAAGAGTAAATTAGGATAGACCTGAGTGAAATAGAGTGTACATGTGGTAAGGGGTAATGATTGTAAAAGTCGTCAAGTACCTACATTAAAATCTTGAATCGGTTTCACAAATGTCCAGTTAAATTTGTGGGGTTTATCAAGTACCAACAATTACAAACTTGAGTGGGTTTGATAAATGCATGGAAAAGTTTATGGGGTTCTCAAGTACCCACGGTTACAAATTTGAAATAGGCCGTGTATGTGTTATATTGAATATGTGGCCGTAATGGTTTTCCAAGTACCTAGTTAAACTTGGAAGATATAGTGGATTGCAAATCTCAGAGAAGTCTGAAGACTGGACGTAGGTCAGAGAGGACCGAACCAGGATAAATTGCTGTGTGCTCATCCTTTTTTCATCTCCATTAATTTCTAATGATTCCTTTCTTACTCTATCCAATTTCATTATCTATTTCTATCAACTTATGATTTAGATATTTTGATTAATCAAGATTTGAATAGAAAATTTTTGAGACATTCAATTCACCCCCTCTTGGGTGACGGCCATCTTAACATCTTACTTTTGAATCTTAGGTCAACCTGACCCCTTCCTAATTTTTTTTATTTTATAAAAATTGGGAGTTTTCTGGACTATACTCGTTCTGGATCATTCCATTGTCCGAACTCTGAATATGTGTGCAAGGTTGGGTTTCATTGGCCTACATGTGATCAAAATTGCAAATATTAAATTTTTCTTCTATCCCATCTAATTAATGATGGGTCCATTTTTAACAACATCTTTTTTATCTTTCCTAATCAGTGAGGGAAAAAAACTGTGAACACGTAGGATTGCATGTGATTGATTGACTAATACGATACTGGCATTTAATGTTATAAGACCGTATTAAAATTCTTCTCATATATTTATTTTATTAATTATAAATCACGTTAAAAAAATAAATTTTATTATTAATTTAAATAGATACTAAGCTGTGCAGATATTCTCCTATATTTTTTTTGTTGTTTTCTCTCCGATGCAGTTGATCTTGAGGAGGAAAAAAATGAGTTTATTGTTATTTAAACTTGCATAGAAAGATTCAAAACCCATTTACGAGATAACATACAAAAATATCGAGGGCTAAACAAAATAAGGAATAATATTTAGAAATCCAAACCCTAAAGTATAAAATATGAATATAATAAGTCATAAAGAGAGTGATGGCACTTTTTTTCTCATTTTTTTCTCATATTTTGTTTCATTAGACATTATACAATTTATTTTCATTCCTTTTATGTTTTTTTTAATATATTTTCGTAAATTTTAAACATTTAAAATGAGTATAATTGTTGATAAACATTTAAAATTTATTTGAGTGCAATGGACAAGAAAAAAAACCAATTTAACAGAAGATGGATATTTAAGAAAATAAGCCAGCGATCTTTAGCGGTTTTCTGTGCGCTTGCATTACTTCTTAAGGAATAAAGTACTATGACTACCTTCTGTTTTTGCTTTAATTACAAAGACATCAATTCTTTTTTGCAAATTTATATAAAGCTTCCTTAAAATCATAATATACGTTGCATAAATCCCCTTTAATTTTGAGATTCAACTTCTATCCATCCAATAGTCAACCGTTAAATCATAGCAAGTGATCCATTATTTTGATCAAATGCTCTTTTTTTTAACATAAATATTACTTAATAATCATTTAATCACATATTTTATCCAAAATTAAATAATAATTTTAATTTATTTTCACATGTTTTGTCAAACTGTTAAATTGATTATCATATATTGCAAAGTTAATTAATTTTATAATTATAATTTTTTATTTAACAATAAATTAAAATGTTTAATTTTGTTTATTTATTAGAATTCACTTATGATATAATCTTTATATATATATTGGTTAAAACATGGACAAAACTTGAAGTCAAGTTAGTGAGTTCCATTAGGTACAGCTATCGAGTGAAATTTAATGCACTTGCATTTAACCTCTACCAACCCCGGCTTCTTTGAATTGAATTGATAAATAAATGAGAAAATTATTCCTTTGGTCCTTTAAATTTTATCAGATTGTAACTTAATTCTTAAATTTCAACTCAGTACAACTCAACTCCTACTGTTTTAACTTGATTTTAAGTCAATCCCTAAATTTTGACTTACTGCAACTTGATCCATATAGCTTTAACCATTTTATAATGTATTTTGTATATTTTAGAAAATAAATCATATATACAATAAAAAGGTTAAATATTAAATTATAAAATGATTAAAACTATAGGAACTGAATTGCAATTAATCAAAATTTATGGACTGAATTACAACCGAGTCAAAACTATATAGATTTAATTGCATTGAGTCAGAGTTTAAGGACTGAGTTACAACTAAATCAAAAGTTTAAAAATAAAAAGATTAATTTTCCTTAAATAAATAGAATCCATAAATGAATGGGAAAAATCCTTAGAAGACACCATTTGAATTCAAAAATTCCATCATGGTCTCTTGAAAGGATAAATTGGGTAGAAGGTATTAAATTTGGATTTTTAAATATTGGTGTATTTACAAAATTACCTCTCTTTTCTTAAGTTAAAAATTGAAAACCAACCTTGCTGGAACTCCACCGGCGGCCGGCCAACATGAAGGTAAATATATTTACAATTATTATCATTCGTACTTGAAGTGTATTCAATAATTAAAACGATTACATTCTTATTTATACAAAAATCAACATATGTTGTCAATTTCCCACACCCTCACTTATTTAATTGAGTTTCTCCAGATGTTTAATTTGTTATAAAAATTAGCGAATGTTATTATTGAAGTGATAAATATCTTTATAATTATTGTTATTTGTGTTAGAAGTGTAATTAGTGATTAAAACTATTACATTTTTATTTGTAAAAATTAATAAATGTTGTCGATCTCTTATATCGTCACTCAATTACTTAAATTTCTTTAAGTGTGAAATTTGTTAAATTTAGTAAATATCGTTATTCACTTTATAAGTGTAGTTAGTAAAATACATATTATATTTCTTTTTCTTGTATTTATTAATGATTGTGCAATATGTTAATAAAAGAAGTTTGGTGGTCGTTTTGGGAACTAAGGGGAGGTGTAATTAAATCCCACCTTCATCACTTTCACTCCAAATAAAAAAAATTGTTTACCCAAAAACAGTCATGGTTGCTGGAGCTCTGGTTGGGGCCTATAGGTGGGCAGGCAGTGGTACTCTAGTGAGGATGATTTTTAGTTTTTTTACATTAAAAAATGAGAGGTAATTATGTAAAATACTAATATTTTAAATGCCCGAATTAACACCCTTCCCAGTTTGTTCTTTATATATATATATATATATATATATATATTCACATTACCATTTTGAATTTTTGAATTCAACTGGTATTTTCTTCAGATTTTCTCTAAATAAATACCTTCCTTCCCCAAAATTTTATATTATATACAGATTTTTTAAAATTTTTAGATTTTAATTTAAATTTCGTAAATTCTTAGTTTTATGTAAATAGCTCTCATACCAAAAGGTTTTGTTCAATACTTATTTATATAAATTTTTGGAGATTTATATATAATTCAAAACTTACATAAAAATATAATTTAACATGGTATATGATTTATTTTTCAGTTAAGTACTCCTAACCTCCTATTTGACGTAATTATATTTAAAACATTTTTTGTTATTAAGGTAATATTTTTTTAAGTAGGTATTCAAATAAAAATTGACCTATTTTATTAGACTAAATTCAACGTGTAATATGGTATATGATTTGTTGTTGCAACTTATTCACATTGAATTTTAGTGGCTTTATTATCAAGTTTTAAAAGGTTAAAAAATTTATTTTTACATGGCAATAAAATTTACGTAAATTTTATATAATTAATTCTAATAATATTACTATTATATAGCCATCGGACACTAGTGACTGCCTAACTGGTGGGCAATCTCACAGCAGTAGCAGCGCAGCGAACGGATGGAAGATATAAGTATTGGGTTAGTCAGCGACCGATGGTCACGAGGACTTCAGTTTCTGGAGACGCCATAGCTCCAAATCTTTCACAATATTCTTCTTCTTCTTCTCTCCTCCTCCTCCTTTCCTAATTGCTGCTGATGAAGGACATGGAATCTGCTCAATGGCTCCAACCTTCAATCGCCGTCTTCCTCTCGTTCTTAATCTCATTTCGAGCTTACAGAAAAAAATCTCTCAGCCTTTCTGGAGCGATTTCCGGTTTCGTCGTTATGACCATTCACATTTCCACTGGATACAGGTGGTTCTTCCCCCGCCTTTTACCTTCTTGTGTAATTCTTTTCCTTTCCATTTTTGGCTTTTATCTTGATTAGATTTAACGTTTTCTTTCCCTTTCTTTTTTGTAAAAAGATTTGGGGCTATGCTTCTTGCGTTCTTTTTCACTTCGTCCAAGCTCACGAAGATGGGAGAAGATAGAAAGCGACAAGTTGATCCTGAATTCAAAGAAGGTGGACAGAGGAATTGGTGCGTTGTTCTCTGTGCTCTCTCTTGGTTCAGTGTTTATGTATAATTAGGTAGTGTAACATAGGAAGTACGCATGCAAATATCTAAAAAGGAGGGAACGTCAAACAAATATATATTTGGCTTGAAACTGAAAATAGAGAGACATAGAATCAAGAATGGAACAGTTGGTAATCAAGAAAATAAGAGTGTGAAATATACAGACATTTAGTCTAATTGAGGACATTGCAAAGTTGTGCTTTCAAGGAGGTGACTCAATGAAATTCTGTGTGTTGGAGGGCAGGTGTAGCGATATGATTAAGGAATGAATGAGTGTACAGAGTCTTTTTCCTCTTTCCTTTTCCTTTCTTGACATCTTTGAAACGGCACACCAATAACCACATATCCTTATTCCTTAGTAATTGAACCATTAGTCCTTTGGGTGGTGGCAGGAGGAAATGATAATCAATCCGGAAAAAATTTCAGTTCCTTAGTGATGGACACATATATGCCTTATTCATAGTGCATTGGTAGGCAGCAAAGCAGAGCTAGAGAGAGGTCTCCCTGTCAATGGAGGGTTTATGGGAAATTGGCTTCTGGTCACATCTTTATACCATGGTGATCATGGCATCAATCTTTGACAACACTAATGAAATAGTTCATATAGTTTTTCAGGAGTTCAATTTATATATATTTATACGAGTAAATGTCATGTTTAAATTCTGTGTGAATTCTTTATTTAAGTTTTGGCTCGAATCTGAACTTGATGTATTTTAACTAAACAGCTTTGAGCATACTAAGTTTGATGGGTAAGCTTTATTACAGAAAATCTGTTATGGTCCTTGTGGTCTTGCAAGGAATATTTCTTTAACCACTTTTCTTGACATTTTAAATTGATAGTATGAGATTCAAAAAAGAATTCATCCTATTTATTGTGGTCAATGCATCATTCTCAAAAATAGAAGTATGAAGATGTAAATTATCGTTGGTGCTACTACTTCTTAGCATCTGATTAAGGCAGCTTGAGAACCTCATAGCCTGCAACTAACTTCCTGCACAAGTGCTATCAAAATACAAGGTGATTAATGCAACTTCCTGACCTGTTTTTCAGGATCCAAGTTCTATCAAATAGTGGCATTGCCACAGTTTTGGTCATAATTGTATGGAAGTTAACTGAAGGGCAGGATAAATGCTTGAATACTAAAGACTCAGCTCTGATCACCTCTCTTATTGGTGGCATCATTGGCCATTATTCCTGCTGCAATGGAGACACTTGGTCTTCTGAGCTTGGAATTCTAAGTAATGATCAACCTCGTCTAATCACAACCTTTAAGGTGAATAATCTCTTGGCTGCAACTATACATGCATGGATTTCTCTATATACTTTTATTTGTCTTGTTTAATTTTAATACAAATCCATGATTGTTAGCTTGTTCGGAGAGGTACAAATGGTGGTGTGACAAAAGCAGGACTTCTAGCAGCTGCTGCTGCAGGAAATGTCATCGGATGGTCGTTTGTTCTTGTGGGACTTCTAACAACCAGATGTGATTCTCATGTGGCCCTTAAGCAACTACTGGTCATACCTATCTCCTCCCTGGCAGGGTTGGTTGGAAGTGTAATTGACTCTTTGTTGGGTGCAACATTGCAGTTCAGTGGATTCTGCAGCCTTCGCAAGAAGGTAAAATTAATTTTGTCCCAAGAAAGTCATAGCATAGTGCATTTTTCCTATATTTGGTCAGATCTTGTAGATTTGTTGTGTGAAAAATTTTGTCCTTCATCCGCAGATTGTTGGAAAGCGAGGACCAACTGTTAAGAGGATCTCTGGTGTCAGCATTCTTGACAACAATGCGGTGAACTTTGTCTCCATACTCTTGACATCAATTTTAACTTCGGTTATTTGTTTCTATACCTTCTAAACTCATCAGTACGTACCAATTGGTTTTGGCGGGGACAAAAAGGGGTTCAGAGTCTGATTTTTTTTTTTTTTTTTGGGTGAATTCAGAGTTAGAAATTCTTGTTCGCAGTTTAATGGTACTAGTAGTCAATCATATCTGACAAGTTGTCTATAACAAATCCCAAAATGCATTTGCTTCCCTACTTTAAATTTTGTTGTTAGCCCTCTTCCAAGTTTCAACCCAAGATAGATGGAAAAAAACTCATTTAATAAGACCTACTTTAATAAGAAATTGAACTGCAAAATGGGTCTTATATTGAGAACCAAATGAGTAGAACCCTTGCACTTTAAAGATTTTCTAGTTGTAAAATTTTAGGCAAATGTTCTTATCATTCTGATGAGTTTGGCTGCTAAGATTGAAGTGCTCATTACACCCTTTATTCACGGTTTCTCTTGAATCAAATAATGTAACATGCGTATCATTCTTTAATTTTAACCTCATTTGCTTACATCATATCATGGTAAGAGAGGGGAGTAAGATGTGTGAACCCAAGTAGTTTGAAATTAACCGCCCAGTTTTTAATGTGGACCCTTGCATGTGAAATTAAACTCAAAGTACCAGCACTATATGTTTTTTTAACACTCATGTAAATTTCTGTGGATGTGATTTTTCATGAAAAACAGTTGTATATATATATAGTAATAATTCGTCCTAAATTGGTGTTTCAGTTGTTGTGTCTTTTTTTTTTTTCTTTTTCCTTGGGACAAATTTGTGGTGTAGTTTGATAAAATTATTAGCTGCCAGTCAATGCTTTTTCGGGGACAATGGATAAGTTTGGGGTTTTGAAACTAGTTTATGCTTGGCCCATTACAATCGCTTTACCTTTGGTTTGCCAGGCGCGATTCGATCATTTTTTACAATGTTTGGAAGGGGAAATGAAGTTTTTTATAAAGATATTTAAAATAAAAATTTTCAAATTTTCAAATTATTTTAGTTTTTGAATGGAATTATGAGAAATTGATAATTTAAATTATCTGTATTGGTCTGACCTCTGAGTTGACTTCAGATTAACCTGGCTGACCCTTAATCCATTATTTCGACCAGTTCAGAGGTTGGTCTGAGTTTAATAACTTTTGTAAAATTCAAGTCATTTGGGTTTTAATAAAGATTAGAGATATTATAAATTTTAAGGGTATTTCTCACAGGTTAATGGGTCAGATCGAGATCAACCCGTGGATCAGATCAATCATATCAAAAATAGTATAATTTCATAAAAAATTATTCATATTTGATTATGAACAAATTAATATCATAATACTTAAATAAAAATAATATTAAATATGTAATATTTTAATGCATACATGTCTCACACAACTGTTTGATTGTAATAATAAAATATAATGTTGAGAATAGAAATTTATTCTTAAAATCTTTCAAAGGCTACAAAATAACAAAATAATAAAGCACTAAAATAAAATCACTAATAGTTACTTATAGTTTGATTTAGTAATCCAAAAAATAAATGTAAGAAATTATTAATATGATGACAAATTAAAACAATAAATCTAGTTAAATGTAGTATAGGTTCACTAAAACTAAAAATAAAAAAAATCAGATTTTCTTTAAAAAAAACATTAGTCTGACTTGTTTTATCACCTATTTGCCTTGGGTCACCCAAGTTAAGATCAGTTCACCCAAGATAAAAAATCACTGTTTATGGGAATGATCGGATTGTTTAGATGATCGGATCAACCTATCCGGTCCGATTGTTTATTCAATGGAATCCTATAAAAACTTTTTGAATCCAAATCAACTAAACATCTATATAATATATCTACACACAAATATATACTACAAACAGACATGTTTCTAAAGAAAAATTACTTTTAGTACACAATCATTGCCCAACTCAACTTTGGTCGACATAATTAAAACCAAAAAGCTCTGCAAATTTGGGATTTATTACTGTGAATGAATAATGGAGTAACTTTCGCTGCCAAATGTTGAAAATATTGTCCCCAATTATTTATTATTGTCTCTTTACCCTAACCTCTTTATCTTGTAGTTGTAAAGTAAAACCCCACCTCAGCTTTCATATGCATTGAGGGTAGTATCTGAAACAGACAAAATTATGTTGATGATGGTTTGGTAAAAATTAATGCGATTTTCGACCCCACGCACACACACACACTTTAAATTAATATATATCTTAACATTTAAAGCAGACGCTTTGAAATAAAAATAAATTTTACTTTATTACAACTCATTCCCTCTACTTTAACTCAATGTAATTTAATCCTTATAATTTTAACTCAGTTGCAACTGAATACTTAAATTTTAATTCATTATAACTTAGTTCTAATAATTTTAACCACTTAATAATTTAGTTCTTGACAATTTTTTAATAAATGATTTTATTTTTTAAAAAACATAAGGGTTTAACTAAATGAGTTGCATTTAGTTAAAGTTAAAAGACTGTTACAATAAATCAAAATGGAAAGATTAATCATTTGGTCCTATAGTTTTAATATTTGGTTATAAATTAATCCCTATATTCTTCACTCGATTGTTACCCAATCATTAAAATTTGACTCACTGCAAATAATCAATTCAATTGTTATAATTTTAATCATAAGAAAACTAAAGTGAAAGACCCATAAAACTATTATTTATTGAAAAAGACTATAAAAATCATAATTATTTACAAGGATAACAAATTAAAATATAAATTTAAAATTACTAAATTACCCATCACCAAAATCTCCTATTTACTCTCCTAATCTCATAATTTTTTAGAATGAAAAAATTAAAATTAAAACTAGAACCGTCTTCATATCTTCTTTTTACCTTATATTTTTTACCTATATCCATATTCATATAATATAATTCGTAATATTATAATAACAATTAAACTCTCTTTATCGAAATAAACCCATTCTTATTTTATAAAAATAAATACATAAATTTAAATGATAAAAATAAAATATCACATAAATAATATAAAAAAACTTCTTAATATTTCAAAAATCAAGACAAGAAATTTTACTATCAATTGTTTATGTTGTCATTTATCTTAAATTCATAATTTTAGTGATTATATTAAACTTTTTTTTATCAATAATATTTTTTTTGGCTTAGACATGTGCGTTTTTCAAGAGAACTAATTCAGTATTTAGACTTGCTACCACTTCTGCATAAAAATATAATTTTCATACTTGATTTTGTTTTTTATACATGATTTTTTTAAAACATAAAAACTAAATTATAAAATGATGATTATTTTCACTTCTTTTTTTTTTTTTACACTTAAACGTGTTAACCTCTGTACTGAGCACTAACACGAAATGTTAGCAAACCAAAGTTTTAGTTTTGCCCTTGCTTGGAAATCAATTCCCAAACTCTCTCACATACTTACCTCAGATTCTGTGAAACCAAGGTTTGAAATCTAGGTTTTGTTATTTCCCAAACAACTTTAAATCGTTAACCACACTTCACACATTAACTGTAACGTCGTGCTTCGGTTGCTTAGCTCTACCACCCGCCACTTAAACCTTTCACCATAATTGTAGCATTTATTGAACAAAAAATGAAAATGATAAAGATAGGAAAGACAGAAGACTTCATCCTTTATCCTAAAATCGGCCTCGAGCCTTCAGCAAAAGTTAAATATTAACCCAAGCATTCAAATTCGGATTGACTTTTGAACCAGTTAAGATAGTGAGTTAAAGGTTAGTGGGTCAGATCTTGATCAACCCGTGGGTCAGATTAGTCATATCAAAATAGTATAATTTCATTAAAAAAATATTTATATTTGATTATGAATAAATTAATATTATAATATTTAAATAAAAAGGACATTAAATATGTAATATTTTGATGCATACATGTCTCACACAAATATTTGATTGTAGCAATAGTAAAATATAACATGGAGAATATAAGTTTATTCTTAAAATCCTTCAAAAACTACAAAATAGTAAAATAATGAAGTACTGAAACAAAATTACTAATAGCTAGTGGTAGTTTGATTTAGTAATCCAAAAACTAAAAGTAAGAAATTATTAATATGATGACAAACTATAACAATAATTCCAGTTAAAGATAATATAAGTTAATTAAAACTAAAAATGAAAAAAAATCATATTTCTTTTAAAAAATTAGTTGACCTGGGTTACACCGGCTTGCCTTGGGTCACTTTGGTTAATACTAGTTTACCCCAAGCCACACCGGTTCACCCTGGGTAAAAAAAAAAAAAAAATCCCGATTTATTGGGCTGACTAAACCAGTTAGGTGATCAGGTCGCAATTCCTGAGTTAACCTGGCCGATTCAGTCTGATTTTTTTATTCAATGATATTAACATTAACCCAAAAGAATGAAATGAAAATGCGTGTCCTATAATGATAATATATCATCTTACTCAACACATCATACGCCAACTAGGCTCTAGAACCTATAGAGTCCACTAACTCGTGTCTGGCAACTTCCTAGAAGCTCCGACATAAAAGTCCTCACATGAAAAATATTAAAAGCAACCCATTAGACAAAAGTTTCAGTAATCAACAAACCTAATCTAAATGTATATAAGTGAATGCTCTAGAGAATATAAACAATTAATAGATTTTTCATTAATTAAGAGTTAACACATTCATTATAATTTCATTCACAAATTATTCATTATCCACATGTCATCAAGGCCACACAAATTATATAAGCAAATATCACATGAATCTCTATGTCATCATACACTCAGATTTTGCTTTATAACTCCCTCCTGCCTTATTACATTTGACTAAACCCATGCGTTATTGCTTTCCCATATTATGGGTAGCTAGTCGACGAGCTTATCGTTCAAGTGATGTGGATAAACCAAAATCCATATAACACAAGTCTGAATCATGGGTTCTTCCCTAAATACCATGGGGTGTCAAGGGCCCTTATAACACAAGTAGCCAAGGAACAACTACATTAGTGTTGGAGTTCCTCTATTATTATCTTCTCTTTATACAAGTTAATATTCACCCCCTTGTCTCCTCTAGTTATTTCACCTCATAAACAACATCCACCTCCCCACTAACGTGTTAATCATAAACATCACAAATACAGAGTTTATTGGCACATGAACATATTACAATTATCACGATTTCAAGTTAACCTTGATTTCAACCAAACTAAAGCTGATTAAATATCTTATATAAGCCTTATAATCAGTTTAAGATTGTCTTAATCAGTCAAAACCCAACCATTTTAGAAATCTCTATGAAAACCTAACTATCAACTTTTGAGAATCAAGATCTAAGAGAAAATGGGTATAAATCAAGATTAGAAAATACACTTAAGTTCAAAAATACTCCCAAGGGTTGAAAATATCAAGCGCTAGCAAAGCCAAGAACGTCCACCACGAACTCCTCTTCAAAACTTAAATTTTTCAGCTCAAAATCGTGACATTTGCCGTGGCTAAAAACGTTGTTCACCAAGGCCAACATTGCAGCAAAGATTATTCAATTTTAAAAATTCATAATTAATTTCACATATCTTCAAAAATTACAATTCAAGGCTCTTTAGAAAGTTTATGATGTCTAATTGGCAATTAAAAAACAATCACTTAAAAATAATATCATTTGGTCCTTGAAATATATAAATTCCTAATATCACTTAAAATGTATATAGCATCAAGAGATTTGAATTCAAAAGCTCATGATTAATTCCACAAGTCCCCAAAAATTATAAATTAACACTATTTGGAAAGTTTGAGGTATCTATTTTCCAATTTAAAAATTAATCACTACGAAACAGAAGCATTTCACCTTTGAAAACTCAATTTCCAAAATCGCTCAAAAAGTTAAGAGATATGACCTCTACAATCAATCTTAGTGTTTCTAAGCTTAAAACGTCCAAATTCACCCACCAAATACATCAACTTTCTTGCTAATCAAAGTTTAATTAACTCTAAATCACATAATTAAGTTCGAGGATGTTACATTAACAAGCCTTCTGACATGCTTTTCTAGGCGGTTGTTGAAAATCACTTTCATGATAACAACTCTTTATTAGCGTTTGTAATAGCTGTAATATTCTTTCTAATGACTAATTATTCAGAAAACTATAAATAGTATATCACCTAAGTTGGTTGGTGTGTGCAAGAAGTAAGTGTGAAATTTATTAATATTATTCATTTATAGCATTTCAAGCTTTATACATTCTATTTAATGTGCTTCAAAGTCTGTCTTGGCTCTTTCGAAAGTTACTTAAGCATTCAATTTTATTCGGCGTTGAGAGAAATACTGGTCACTGATCAAGAGGAGGTGGTCACTGATCAAGATAACCAGAGGCTAATGGCTCCCATCTCTAATGAGGAGGTAAGGCAAGCTGTCTTCCAGTTGGGAGGAACTAAAGCGCCGGGACCTGATGGTTATACTGGAACATTCTTTCAAAGCACATGGGATATTACGGGACCTCAGGCTCTTACTAGAAAGTTTTTTTAAGAGATGGCTTCCCACTGAATGAGATTAATGAGACTTATATTGTTTTCGTTCCCAGAATTGATTGCCCTGAATCTCTTAGTGATTACCGTCCTATAAGCCTTTGTAATTTTTCCTATAAGGCTTTTTCAAAAATTCTGTCTACTCGGTTGAAAGGAATGCTAAATAGTATTATTGATGAGAGACAGAGAGATTTTGTTCCAGGAAGGTTAATTCAGGATAATATCATAGTTTTTCATGAACTTTTTCATCATATCAGAACTAAAAGACAAGGAGTCTATGAGGTTGCTATTAAGCTTGACATGAAAATGGCTTATGATAGGGTAGAATGGGATTTTTTATATGCTTCTCTGATTAAATTGGGTTTTTGTAAGGGGTGGGTTGATAGGGTCTTGTGGTGCATCAACTCGGTTAAGTCCACAGTTATACTCTCAGGGAAGAGGCTCTCAAAATTGGTTGTCCACAGAGATTTGAGACAATGGGACCCGCTTTCTCCTTACTTATTTATATTGGTTAGCAATGTCTTATCTAAACTCATAGAAAGGGGGGAAAGGGAAAGGAAAATAAAGGGGATTGTAGCTGCGAGGGGATGCCCAGCCATAACTCATAGCCTGTTTGCCAATGATGCAGTTTTCTTTTTGAGGGCAAACATTGAAAAACCGTATGAATATGAGGGACATTCAGGAGTCTTACTATAGGGCGTCGGGTCAGGCTATCAATCTGGGGAAATCTTGCCTTTATTTCTCTTACAATTGTCCTGACAGGTTAAGAGAGGAGGTGGGGCAGGTTTTCCAGATCATGTGACTGATTCTCCTTGGAATAATTCAGGTTTGCCAATTATTTGGGGAAGATCAAAGACTCGGCTTTGAATTTTGTACTAGATAGAATTGAAAAACGGGTGCAGGGGTGGCAAAAGAATTTTCTATCTGAAGCAGGAAGGGAGGTCCTTATAAAATCAATTATTAACTCGATACCTGTTTATCCCATGACCTGTTTTTTACTACCAAAATGTGTTCTAAAGAGATTAGACAGATTGATTAATAATTTTTGGTGGAAAAGTAATAATGAAAAAGGAGGATACTTTGGGATTCGGGGGAAATTTTTAAAAGGGAAAAAGTGGATGGAGGATTGGGATTTAAAAACTTTGAGGCATTTAATTTGGCTTTACTAGCTAAGCTAGGATGACGTATTATACAAAATCCTAATCAGCTGTGGGTCAAACTCCTTAAGGCTAAATGCTTTCCAAGGTGCAGTTTTTTAGAAGCAAGTAAAGGGAGTAGGGCTTCTTGGTTGTGGGCAAGTATTATTGAGGGGAAGCGTGTTCTTGATGGTAATATCATTGCAAGAATTGGTAATGGAAGGGATACAAGAGTGTGGCATGACCCTTGGATAAGTGATTTAACGGGAAAGAAGTTGATCTCCAGCTGCCCTCACGAGGGGTTGAGAGACCTGAGAGTGGTAGATATTAGAGGCTATAATGGGTGGGATTTCTCTTTGATTGATGAGTGGGTCACAGATAGGGAGAAGGAGGCGATTGGCAATACAATGGTGGCTCCTAATAGTAGTGAAGATAAGTGGATGTGGACAGGAGGGAGAAGGAGTAATTATGAGGTGAAGGTGGGGTATTAAATCTCTAGAAGCCAAGTTTTAAATAGAAATGCCAATATGCCTTCATCCTCCAGTGATGGCCATCGTGACTTATGGAGAGAAGTATGGAAACTCCGAGTTCCTCATAAGATTAAGAATTTCATGTGGAGGTTAATTTCTAATGGGGTCCCTACTCTCAAAAATTTGAACAAGTGTAGGTGTAGTGTTACTGATGTGTAAAAAGGGGGTGGAGGATGTCAAACATCTCTTTTTTGAGTGCAGCTGGACCAAAGTACTTTGGTTTGGGTGTTTTGAGAATATGTCTAATTTTGAGCCTAATGTCTGGATAGCTAATTTTTTTGTAACAATGATATCTCCCCGTGGCAAAAGGGTCTGGTGGCAGGAATTCTTTGGCAAATTTGGAAGGGTAGGAATGCTTTCTTATATGACGATAAAGAGCCTAACCCTATGTATTCTATTAATCAGGGAGAGGATTTGGTCAAGGAGTTTTGGAGTGCAAAAGGATGGCTGGAATATGAGGATAACTAGGTACAGGGAGACAGGATAAGATCGAGTGAGATGGCTAAATGGGTTCCCCCTGAAGGTAATGGCATTAAAATTAACTATGATTGTGCTTTTAACTCTGTGGAAGGGAGGGCAGTGATTTCATTTGTGGTAAGAGACGCATGTGGGTGGCTGTTAGATGTGTATACCAATTGCTGCAAGCTGACTTAGCTTTGATGGCTGAGAGTATTGCCCTGCTTGAAGCTGTGATGTATGCTCACAATAATCAGATTAATAAGGTTTAGTTTGAGGCTGATAATCAAATACTTATTAATCAAGTGAATCATAAACCCACTCCAATTAATTGGAGATCTGAAATTATCCTTGAGAATGTTATTGAATCAAGGAAACTAAGGAGCCATTCTTTTGTATGGATTCTCAGATAAGCAAATTTGATAGCTGACTAGATCGCTAAAGCTTTGTTGGATGGGTCATGCCCCAGGATTGGGCGTTCAGACTACCGTCCATTTTGCGCAGATTGCTCGCAGAGGATGCAAGGCCAGTAGTCATCGATCCGGGTTGATAGTTGTTGCTGTTTATTCTTGCTTTTGTTTGTTTTGTTCTTTTTGGATTAGTGTAGCCTTAATATTGCGTAGTTGGCTTTGTTTCTGTATGGTTTTGGAACTTTTCGAGTTGTAAGTGTTTAAGTTAATGGAATTTTCCTTTCTGGCAAAAAAAAAAGTGAATTAGTTTGTTTGCTAACCGGAAAGAATTGAGCGGAGAAATACTCTCCTGGTTTTATTTACAGGGTAGGGAGAAAAACATTTATTTGATTATATTTATAAGTTATCTCATTAAATTTTTTATACGAATGTAAAATTTTACCTTTCATTTATTATATGTTGATTTTATTCTCATATGTTATAGTTGATATTCAATAGGGATAAAGTTGAAAAATTATTGAATTTTAGGGTAAAGCTAATGTAATTTAAGTTTTTATTGATCTATGTGAAACATGTTGGAATGATTTATAAATAGGATCATAGAAGTAAAGATTAAATAAATCGTGCTGTTGTATTGTGGCAGCAACGAGAAATTTTAGAGTGTACTGGGTGAACAACGTCATTTGTGCACTCCCCAATCAAAATGATTCAGCTACCTTCTGTGGAACCCACTTTACTTTGAAATTCGTGTGAGAGAGAAAAATAAAGGTCAGAGAGAGAAATTTCAAAATACATACATAATCCACATAAAGGCAACTTGAACTTTTCAATTCGGAGTATATAAATGACCTGATATAGTCGGTACATACAAAAATTTCCTGAGGGTTTTGAAAACTTGCAAGAGTGCAGTGAAAATCTCAAATGGTTTACTTGGGGATTGGATGTAAGAGAGTGAGTAGGCTTAACTCGTACAAATTCTGTCACCATATTTCTTTAACTCATCTCAATTTCTTTACTACTTCATTGTTTTGGTTAGGAAAAAAAAAGTAATTAAAATTTTTTTTTAAAGTCATTCATTTCAGCTCTTGGGTGCCAGACTTTACGCAACACATTCAGAATTGTAAAAATAATACAATGCAACTCGCAAATATACTCCCTCCATATCTTTTTAGGAAATTTTTTTATTCTAGATATAAGAGGTTAAACAAATTTACACAACCATCAATTCCTTTTTTCCCCCTAAAAAATACCATTTATTTTGGAAATAGAGACTAAGTAGCGCTTGAATAAATAAAGACCAGAAATAAAATGCTCCTCACAGCATCCCATTGTGGATTCGAGGATTAAATTTCTTTTCTAATACAAGGAGGGTAAATCTTGAAGTTTATAGTGGTTATTAATTTTTAATGTATTTGAACTTTTATTTAAAAAAAAGAATAAATAAAGACAATTTTGGAATCTCATGACAATTTTTTACACATTTAATACAACCTTCACAAATTTTTTAATCTCAGTGAAATGGTTAAATAATACTTATAAAGAGAACAGAGTGGAGTATATATCTGTGTGTATGTGTGAACGTAAGTCGAGAAATTAAGAGTTATATTGTTATAGTTCATAAAAGAATAATTTTCTATAAGTTTTATTTATAATATTGATATTTTTTTTATAGACATATGTGAAACACAAAGGATAACATGTCTACATTTTTAATATTTAAAATAATACAAAGAAGTTCTTGTCTTTTAAAAGGGAACATTTGATCATGCTTCTACGGGCGGCAGCACCATATATAAATTTGGATATTTATACTTATATACATTTAATTTAATGTGCTCCTTAATTTAAAAATTTATTTTGCAGTATAATAAAATTGCAGCAATGCAAAGAAAATAAATAGATGTGTATAGAGCTGTGTTTCCCCCCTTTTCGGTTAAAAACAAAAGTCTAAATGAATTGGATCCTAGAATGTCATCATAGTTACGATGTACTTCTAAATTCAGATTATAAAAATACTTAAAAATTATTTAAAAAAAAATCATCATATCGATAATGAAATTTGAATTATAATTTTAATCGCAGCAAGATTTGAACTCATACAAGATAGTTCTCGGTCAATAGCATGTTCCCACCCAAAAGAGTGATGGAAAACACGCTCACACACTATTACGATTCGATTACTTGGTGAGGCCATAAAGCATGGACAATGCAATAATTATATGAGAAAATTTCTTAGCTGCAATAATATAAAAAAGGAGAATTACATTCAGGTCTTAAATTGATACGAAGTTTTAAGAGATTTATTAAAATTGTAAAAAGATAAATTTATCATGATTTATTATTAGTGATGCATTAACTTGTCAATTAAGATATATTCACTTATCATTAACAACATTATGACCTATCATATTTTAACTTATCAATTGTAGCACCCTAACTTGTTGTTAATGGTATATTAACTAGCTGATTGAGACAATAGCCTGTTATATATGGTAAGTAACTTGTCTTGCTATGACATACTATTAGTCACACACATTGACGTATCATTTGGGAGACCCTAACTTGTCAATTAACAAGTAAGGGTAGACTTACATTTTCACAATTTTAATAAATTTCCTACGAATCCCTTAAAACTTCATATCAATTAAATGCTTTCATAGGATAGTGATCGTTTGTTTCCCTTATAACCATAATGTAACCTAATATTAAATGATCAAAGTTGGTAAAAACAAACGAAAGCAAATAAATTAAGGTTATTAATCTGAACAGGATGAATGCAATTTTATTTTATGTTTAAAATTTTACCTCTCACATAGCCTTCTACTTCTTGATCAACCTTTCAGAATCACTTCTAGAATCACTTTTACACAAATCGAGATAAAACCCTTTTCACATACTTACCTCAGATTGTATAAAATCAATTTTCAAAAGTTAATCCAAACATCCTAACGTTGAACTCAAACTCAAGATCTCATATGAGGGACGGCGGGGGTGTTCCCATCTAGGCAGCTAACCGTTGACATGAATGCAAATTTTTCTAAACAGCAAATGAATGCATTTCTTATCACGCACTAAAGCATACATCTGAATTTCCCCACTAATTTATATTTATGGGTTTTTAAAAGCATTGCTATCAGCACGTTTTAAGTCTTATGTTATATTTTTGTAAGAATAATAATTTTCTGAAATTAAATTAACTTAAATTTTTATATTAACATAGAAAATTCATTTTTTGTATAAAAGTTAAAAAGATACTGTATTAATAAAATAAGGGAGTTCCATAGTTCAAAAGGTATATGGACAGTAAGTATTATACACTTGATTATAAGCACGTTTTAAGTCGTCTGTTATATTTTTGTTAGAACAATAATAATGTTTTCTTTTGTGGAGTTGAATCAACATTGTTGTAAATAACAAACATAGAACACAGTATACATAGGAACAAACTGGCAGATGGATCCAAATCGTTTCTAAGGATACTGTTCTTGAAAATTATTCGCAAACCCTTTATATTTAAGAAGCCACGCTCTACAGGATTAAATGAATCATTTCTTGAGATGATAGAGAGATAAGAACTTGTAGAAGGAGATGAACTCAGTGGAAGAAAGAAAGAAAGAAAGAGACAGAAGGAAGAGCAATCAGAAATTTTTGAAAGATATCATCTTCATTCGACTAGGAAGCATCAATTTATAGACATTGGTCTGACACGGAGGGGAAGGGCATGTCTGGAGATGTAGTTGGTTATAAACAGCAAATGGCTCAAAGCGGATGGCATCCTATGCGTTTTACTGTTGGGAAAGGTCATTTTTTTTTTCTGGGAAAATAGGATCTTAAATTTTCGATTGATGGGATTAAATCTTTCTATATAAGCAATCAATTCAAGACTTTTTTTGTCAAAAAATAATTTTTGTAAAGGCCCCATTACTGCATTGGGGGCAAATCGGTAGCTTTTAATCGTCCGTGGGTTCAACCGGCGAATGTATCGGACACTCTCACAAATGGAGTGGGTTCGATTTCTGGGAGTGCCATTTTGTTGTGGCTCTAGTCACGGCGCTTGGAGAGGCATCTAGCTCCTGGGTGTCTAGGTAAACGTCTTAGGGTAATTGACAGCTCGTCCTGCCCAACATTGGTATGACCTAGAAGGAAGGGAGATTTCGCCCTGCTTTTGGATCGTGGGTGAGCCCAACCCCTTTTAAAAAATTTCCTATATCACCAAAAAAAAAAAAATTGTGTTTGCCTCCTTACGGCTTATTGTTGTGTGTCTGAAACTCACCTTTCTCTTAGCATTTTTAATCATCAAAATCATAGGATAACTTGTATATAGCTTCAATCTTTCTCTCGCCAAAATAAAATGTGACTTCTTTTATTTGACACACCCTTGCATTACTATTTACAATGAACATTACCTTTGATCAGTTACGAAAATGAGATATGTGGCTTAAGTTTGATTAAAACGAAACAACCAAATTAAATTGCTCTTTAATAAGGACAGGAAATAAATTAGTGTTCCAAAAATGAATTTAGCTTATATATTTACTATGATCCCTTAAAGTGATTTTGTCAGAATGAAAAAGAGGGAGAAAAAAGTAGGCCTTATTTCTAATAAATATAATTATGAAAATAGAACCCACCATTTTTATTTATCTCCCCTAATTTTTCATATTTTACGTCCACGTTTCAGAGGACTGTGGGATATGAATAAACGATCCCATTTCTTGAGAGGCCCTACTCTACTTGATATTAATATCATATTTTTTTAATGCAAAACTTGGTATTAATATTATTACTATAAGTATGCATAATTATTTTTATAATTTATATGTTTTACTCCCCAAAATATGATGAATAAATTAAATTGAATTTTACAGAAGTTTTAAAACTTTGAGTTATACCTTAATAATTCCTTTTATTTTAAAAACTTCACAATCAATTAACTTAAATTTTTTAATTTTTCAGATAAAATTCTTGCTGATTCAATTTTTATTTCTATATTTTATGCGAAACGTATTGTATTAAAAATTTATATTCCTTCTTAAAGTTCATCAACGAAAATCAATTAATTTCAAAAATAAAAAAATTCAGATAAAAATATGCAAATAACTGAGTGACAAAAAGCGCATGAAATTCACCAACGGTGGTCAGATTTCGCCAACCAATATGTTAAACCAAATTTTATTTTTTATATTTAATTTTTAATAGTGCCTTCAATATAATTTCTTCTGGTTGAAAGAAAGAAGAATTATTATAAAATCTCATGTAAGAGAATTAACATCAGAAATGTTCCAAGAAATTGTCAATGCGTGTTACATGAATTATCAATTGTAACTGCTTGAATTATCAATGGAATCTTTTTTATATTAATTCTTTGCATATGAGTTAATAATAATTCTCCCATGAAAGAATCATGTGCTTAGCAAAAGAAAAGGCACATGTTTAGATAGATTTGTTTCTTGGGAAAATAACAGCAAAATCCCATAAAAGCACAAAAATATCTAGAAGATCCTAGGAACTTGTCAATAGTGATTTAGGATTTGTTAATGGTGGTTTGAGAACTTATCAACAGTGGATTAAGACTTATCAATTGAACTTCTTTGATATTATACTACTTTCATGAAACTCTACTATCATTTTCCCTTGTTTCTTCTTGATTAATATAAATAATAAATTAAAAAGGCAGAGTAGTGAGTGATACACACAAATAAAAATATTCATGTTATAATAAAACATATTCATGTAAAATTAATTATAAACATACGATATTGTTTTTTTTTTTGGTCTCTACATCCAATCCACTTTTGAGAACATTTCTACGTCACATAATTTCCAAAAACAGAACAGTCGGTGAGTGAAATAATATGATTCCCAGATTTAATAAGAATTTTTGCCGTCCTAATGCTAATAATATAAATAAATGTATTGATTATCAAAAGGTGAGTTGACTGGTCCACGTCGCAGCCCACAACATTTGAATTGAAAAGGATAGGGAAAAAGACTTCTTTTATGCTATAAATATAGAAAAAAAATATTATAACATTTAATAATCTAATGTCCATTCCATTCACTTCAAATCTTCAATAACTTCAATAATTTATGTTAAGTCAGTTTCATAAATTATTTTTTCAACACAGCACAATAAAATTTTTTCTAATTAAACTAAAATCAAACATCTACGAAAAATATATATTAAATCAAACATCACCAATATAAAATTAATATAACCATAGCATCATCATAAATAAGGAAACACTATTTACTAAGAAATCACATTTATTAAGCGTTTATGGCCTGCATTTAAAACCATATCAAATTAGATTATGAAGTTAACCATCTTCATAACTTATAGATGATATTAATTTTATCTGTTTAAAAGTTTTTATTTTCAAAGTAAAGGAGTTATGGGCACCATTTTGAAATCAGTGCACCATTGAGTATTTTTTTTTATATATATTATATAGTCAATGCTAACAGATAATAACATGGGAAAATTAGGAAAAAATCCCTTTATTGGAGAATTAATTGAAGAATGGGACCTACTTAGTTGTATATGTGAGATCTCAGTTACAAATAACGTAAAAGCTCAATTGCACACAAATGGAAGGTCCCATTTTACAATTAATTCTTTAATAACAGACTTTTTCCCAATTCTCTCCAACAACATTATATTTTGAATAATTATCTGCAACATTATTTTGCAATTTTATTTTAAGATCCTGACAATTTAACCTTTTTTAAAACACTTTATTCCCTGAGTATGGAGGTACAAAACCTAGTAGTTTCAAGGATATAGCATTGTAACTTGCAACGTTGTTAGTCTCAAATGTTATTATTTTAAAGAAAAATTAGAGAAAAATTTTTCGTTAAAGAATTAATTACCAAATGAAACTTACTCAATTGCACATGTGAAAACTCAATTACATATAACATGAAAATTCAATTGAATATTGTAAAAGCTCAATTACACATTTATGGAAAATTCCATTTTACAATTAAGTCCCCAACGAGAGACTTCCCAATTCTCGCTTATTTTAATCTAACAAACATGGAAAAAACCAAGCACATAAATCAGGTAAAATAGTATTTTTATTTACAAGTTACTCCATTAATTTTTTTTAAAGCAACATACAATTTACCATAATTAAATTTTCCTATCTATATATTAAATAGAACGTGTCTTTTCCCAGTAGCTTAAGTAATATCCCAATGCACAATTTTCAATCATTAAATTTTTTAAAGGATTGTATAATTTTAATTTATATTAAACTGGGATAAAATAAAAAATTATTAAAATTAAATATAAAGTTAATCAAATTTAAGATTTTGCTTCCTTAAAAACATGCTGAAAGAATAATATTTATTTTTAAGTAAAATTAAATTTAAAAACAAAAATCCAAACTCAACAATGATTAGTGAGAGTTAGACTAGGAGCACTGTTGGCAAAAAAAAAGAAAAGGTTAGACTAGGAGCACATGTGGGGACCACCCAAGAAGAAAGAATGTGCTGACAAACCAAATAATTGCATTTGCAGGCACCGACACACCAACACACACAAACAAAATCACATGAAAAATAAAAAACATAAAAGCGAAGGAACTCACCTGCTGCTCTCCGCTCATCAGTTTTTTTTTAGTAATTTAAAAAAAGAAAGGAAAAAAGAAACAAAAACCTAACCACAGTCACATCAAACCCCACATCACAATTTTGCAATATGCATACCTGGAAAATATACAAAAAGAACATTTGAAAAAAACCAAAAATAGAATAAGCCCATAGGCATCATACTAGCAAAAGAAAACAATAATCTTAATGATAGCAATAAAACTAACTCAGCAGTATATGAACTAGAAACACCCTTCACAATATATATAGATGCTCTTCCTGGTCTTGCTACTTTAGCTTGGTTTGCTTGTGAAGCAATCAACAGCAGGCCACTGAGCATGTAGCAGCAGGTTTTACGGCAACCATTATATCGTCACCCCCGCCACTGCCATTGTTATTGCTACTACTCACACATTGCACATTGGTGGCGGCTGCAGCTTCCAGGCGCTCCCATGTTGTCCGCCGCCTCTCGGCAGCTGTGGCGCTCGACGTTGACTCTTCCTCCTCCAACTTGCGTTGGCAGGCGGCAACCAGATCCTCATCCATTTGTGACAGAGTCTTCCTCACATTCTGAGTCAGGTTCAGCACTGCTTGATTCCAGTGGTTTTGGGCATTATGTACAAGGGCTGACAACACCATAGGCAGCAACACCTGCTGGTTTTGCTTGACGAGGTTAAGGATGTGCTCGTTGTTCCATAGCAAAAGGGCTCGTTCCGCCACCTGCACATACGCGAATGAATTTACCTAATTAGCACATTCTTTTTATTTACATTAAGAAGGTTTGAATCCTAACACCTTACTTAATATCATGTTGCCCAATGGCCCACGTATCAGTTATTAAAATCATAGGAACAGATGCTACACTTGATCTTTGCCGAAAGGCCAACCTTGGCTATCTGAGCTTAACCACAGATGGATTACCTAATTGGGACTCTTCAAAGAGACAATAGGACCAAACCTTGACTAATTAGAATTTACAACGCATGATCCCAATATTAAATCAATGCCTATATATGTAATACCAAGAGCCTGTTTGTACTACTTTACTAGAAGTAATTGAAAAAAAGGGGATCGAAATGGTTTAAAAAAGATTACAAGGGCATAATAGGCATCGGAAAGAATGAAAGGGAAACAGATACAACAAGGGAACAGGTTTTTACAAGCTAACCCCACAGTATTGACTTGTTAACAGGAAGTTTCTCCATTTATTTATTTTGGTAATTCACCGACTTATTGTGTCTTTGGTAATTCACTGAAGAATCTGAGGGCAACTATAGAAAAACTTGAAATAGCTTCATTATTTTCTTGAGACCTATATATGCAATGCATTTGACTCAGCAGGCTCAAGAATTAAACATATGAGTAACTAGAATGAGAAAAACGGCTCCTAACGACAACAGAAGGTTAATAAATTAATCTCAATCTCATTAGTTGAAGCACAGAAAAAACATAATATCAACAGTTGACATGAGTTAGGCGATATACTTAAGGTGATGTCTCAACTTCCAGCTTCTTACCAACCACCAGCCACAGAAATATTCTCTTCAGTTGGTAGGAGAAAAGATGCTATTGCAATAGGACAAACATTCACAGCCACAGAGACTGACTTTTATATGGAAACTCTAAGCATTTTCTCAAGCCTCACGCGGTATTTTAAATAAGTCCCATCATTCATATCTTCCAAATATTGTAGCTTACCATAAATTTTATATGTTGATGCGGTTAGAAGAATTTGGGGATTAGCAGAAGAAAATACCTGGTAATGAAAACTATTTAGGCAATAACATATACGGCGAAATAGTGGGACCATCATCTTCTGAAATTCAGGCATGGTAGTCATTTCCAAAACCTCTTCTAACTCGCTCAAGAACATAAGCTCCTTTTGGCTATTTGTTATTGGCCAGTACTTCAACAGTCCCTTTATCACAGTGCTAGCCAGTTTTTGATCCTTCTCTATGAACTGTACAACACAATATGTTAGCTGCTGGTGATATATACCCAATGATCTCGGTTTGTGGAGAGGAATCAAAGCCTTTAACAAAAATGTCTTGTGCTCCTCTTTCAATGGCAAGGCAAACCCACTAATTACACTCCCGAAAATCTCCAACAGCTCAGCAATGCCATTATGGCGTTCCGTCTCAAAAACAAAACGATAGATGATATTGCTAACAGATTTCCTTATAAAAGGCCTGTGTACCATGAATTTGCCATAGATCCTATGCAGGATTGTCTTCAAGCAATCTCTTTCTCTAGGGTCTTCGGAATCAAAAAGGTCAAGTAATCTTAAGATAAAAGCATGGTCAATATACATTTTCCCCAACTTCACATCAAGAGAGTTGTAGTTAACGAACTGGAGGAGTAGATCATAAACAATTTGCAGGTGAGACCAGGCTGGATCAAACATTGGTTCTTCATCTTCTGTTTCACCACTGGTTGAACTGGATCGAATCTTGGGAGGGAAAACCCTGAACAAGTTACTTGCGCACATTTTACACACAGCAGCAATTGCTGGTTCTGTAAACTTTGCAGACCCAGAAGAAACAAAGTCAACAAGATCTACCAAGGTTTGGCGTTTATGATCTTGCTCTGCACAATTCTTATCTGGATCACTCATATCATAAACTTTGCAGCAAAGATTTAACTTACTAATAAACAGGTTTTGCTTCTGTGTATTTGAAACATCTTTGAAGGACAAATTGGGGTCAACTGCTTCTACTCCAGCATTCATGCTTGCAGGGAAAACCACTGAAGAAACTCGCTTCACAACATTCAACTTGCTTGAAATGGTGCTCCCTACATTTGTACACTGAAAGACATTCCCAAAACTCGTAGAATTCCCAGAATCACCCCGGACAGAATCAGACGAATCAGACTTTGACCCCTTCTTAGGCAATTTGTTAAGGATCTGCTTTAGCATGGTGAAAATGCCCGAATAGAAGCAAGACCTGCAGCCAACTTATCACTTTTAGCTACAAACATACGCCCTGTTCTTTTATATGATTTCAAAGTTGACAATAAGATTACACAAACTTATTTAATCATCCATCAGCAAATCGACAATTGCAGAAAGCACGGTGTGTTTGAGACTTCAACACTTGCAATTAACACCAATTTATGGATTATATCAGATCACAAACCAGTAATAACTGACGAAAGAGGAGGAACAAAATGAATGCTAAAAAAAAAATTATGACTACAGTCTTGGTAAGGTCAAGATGATTTCTCTGATCAATGTGCTTAAGATGATTCAGAGAATTGAAAAGATATACAAGTAATATAGTGTTGGAATGTCAATTAAGAAATGTAAATAAAGTAACCAATTTCAGCCAAATCTAACTCAAGTTTGTAAAATTTTCCGAAGAGATGTTACAGAATTCAGCACAAATATAGCACCGCATTTCCAATACTTTTCATCTACGAATAGCAATTACGAGTATAGCTGTAACAGAGGATCATAACATGTCTTTCTCAGAAGCAAATAAGCCAGATGAAGTCCGTCTTCAAAAATTCTGAAAACACAAAAAGGGGAGGGAAAACCCACAAAAAAAAAAAAAAAAAATCTAACACCCGCAGAAACAGCATCAACAGTCTCGGGAAAAACCGAGATCTGAAACTACAATCAGCGGAGAATAGAGAGGAACCTCAGCCTCCAGAGGAATCACTAAAGTCTAAAACACAATAATTACTAGAAAAAAGACAGCCATCTTATGAAAACAATTCAGTCAAGATCACTGCTAACTATAAGAAACATGACCCAAATTAGCACATTCAAGAATCCAAACACAGATGCAGACCTGATTACTGAGGGAAAACCCCACTTGAGATGCAGACCTACACGTCTCTCTCCACGGAGATCAATAAACAAGAAGATGGGTGGGTCAGTTTAGCATAATCTTCTTCCTACCTCCCTTCTACTTTCTCTGGGGCAGTGAAGACAGAAAATGTGGAGAGAGAAACTGGGTTTTTGATCTGAGAAAACAAGCTAGCTTGAGGAATATGTTTTAAGTGGATTAGCAGCGCAAGAATGGAGACCTCATTTGTGAGATTTCACTATTGATCATCGCCAAGGAAGAGGAAGATGAATGGTGGAAGAAGTGACACAAGATGGGCTTTCCTCGATTCAAGAGAATATTAAGCGAAGCGAAATGTTTCTCTAAACTGTGGATACAGCAGTCCCAGTCATGCGTCCCTCTGTACCTTCGAAGGTAAAATAAAGCAAACTGATAATAGCAGCAGTAGGTATATCTATAGACTATAATCTATAGCTTTTTTCCCCCTTTTTGTTGCTCTAATATAGAATAATATATAAGAAACTTCAATTTTATTCCCTCTCCTGTTTTCTTTTTGTAATTACATGTTTAAGACAAGCTTTCTAGATTTTTACCAACATTTTAATTTTTAACTGTCTTTGTTTGTCAAGAGGAAATAACGAAGAAGTTATTATCTGTCAATGTATGGAATGTTATTGGGGGAATTACTATAAAGTTCATTATAAGAGAATTAATATCAGACAGGTCTTAAGAAGTTGTCAATGCGAGTAACTTGAGTTGTCATTTGTAACTGTTTGAGTTGTCAATAGGACCTTTCTGATATTAATTCTCTTGTATGGGACTTTATAGTAATTCCCCCAATGTTATTTCCCAAAAGTGTTCATTTAATAAAAAATAATTTAATAAGGAGCTTTCTGTTTTTGGTGAGAATTTATTTAGAATTCTGGTTGTTTGTATAATATAATGGTACGGAATTCTACTTTAACCATCCATTTCCACGTACCCTTCAATAATACTTTTGGGAAACAACGATTTACACACCCAAAAAAAAAAAATAACGACCCCCTTATAATGCAAGCCCTCTTGAAGTTTAAAAAAAAAAACAGAGAGAGAATTGTATTTTATTGTAAATAATTAATTGATTCATTTGGAGATTTTAATGAAATTAGTTATGCTAGTAAAGAAATATTAGTTGATTTTCTAAAAATATCATCCTTCATACTGCAATTGAATAGAAGTGCCTTAGTGTGTATACATTCCATAGAAATACTTTGAAAACAAAATCATAAATTTAAGAGATAAAGTATATTGATGTTTTATATTTATAACTAAATTAAACTTTCAACCAATTTTTATATTAAAAACTGAATATAATAATATAATCTATTTATTATAAGCATTAAATGGTTCTATTATCGTAATTTTGCACCGAATTTTTTTATCATGCATGGTTTGTGAAAATTATGATTTATATGTTATTTTATAATATAATGATTTTATATTTAATATTACTCTCCCATGTACTAAATATGAAAGCTAGTTAATAAAAGGGGTTTGTTTGTTATCACATAACGTATTAATGTTTAAATTTTTATGGAGAGATTAAATGTAAAACCCCAATACATATTATCTCCTGAAATTTTTAATTTTTCTTAAAATATTCTTATTGATTACACATTTAGATACGGTTTCCAATATAAATAATTAAACAAAATATTTTTCAGAATAATATACATTTTTACTAGTAACTAATTTAACTAACTTTTTTTAATCTATATAAATTAGTTATTAATACACAATTTATATGGACTTTTAACTTATAAATGATAAAAAAAATGGATTATGTGTTTATTTGAAAAACCTCAAAAAAACATTTAAAAAATACTTTTACGTAAATCAAAATAAAACTCGTATCTCCGTATGGTCTTTTAAAAAAATCTAATCCAGATACTCATTATGCCTTTCTATACCCAAAGCAATCTAGAAGCTAAATGATTTTATTGTTCATGCATCAATACAGAAACATTTAAATTAGGGAAAAAAAGCGCAAAGCAGACAACCCCAGAAGACATTTTACTTATACGAATTTTTTTACCATGCCTTTTTAGTCCACACGCAAGTCGAATCATATTATTACATTACACTCCAAAAAGAAAAGGGTGATGATTTCAATTTAGTGCCTTTTTAATATATGTAATTTTTTTATTGATTAATAATACCTTTTCAATGTTTTTTTTATTTCGCCTGCACCAAAAAGTTTATGCTCATAGATTGCCTCTGGATTATTTAATGAGTGCCTTTTGGGGTCCACTTTATTAGAGTTACTGGGATTTTTGTTCTTATGTTGTCAATTTTTTTAAAGGAGAATTGGAGAAAAATCCCCAATTAGAAAATTAATTGTACAATGTGATATTTCACACATATACAACTGAACTTCCAAATATACATTTGAGTAGATTTCATTCTCTAATTAATTTTTCAATGAGAGATTTTCCCCCAATTTTTCCATTTTTTAAAAGTAAATATATAATATAAGAATTCATTTTGATAGTCATTTCTACTTACATGTCTAAAATAGTATGTTTTGCACAGAATAAATATTTTTCCCTGATAAAATAATAAAAATAACGGGTTAAGGTGCAAAATACCTATGGAAATTTACAAAAAGTGCATCTAAGCCTATCTAGAGGTTTTTACAATTTATCGTGTCTTAAACTTTTCTGAAGTGACAGCCTCCTCAATAAAATCATTTTAATTATATAATTCTTTTTATCCAAGTTATTATAATTGGAACCTATTGATTTCTTATACTTCAGGCATGTCTCATTTTTATTTTTTTTTTCTATGATCAAGCATGTCACATTTTTATTTATACTAATTGGAGCATTTTCGGCTGAAATATGAGAATTAGTAATTCTCATTTAGATTAGCAATTGAACATGAAAAATATTTTGTTATATATCATAAATGTAATATTCGATGAATTTCTTGTTCATAATATTATTTTTGAAGATATACATTTAATATTAATAATACATTCAATGCGTTTTCTTTTCCAGCTACTCAATTTCTCCCCTTCATGTGGAAAAACTTTGTCAAATGACAATTGATCTCATGCTATTTTTATTTACCATCAGATCTAATGCTATTTCACTACATGAAATTCTGACATTTTTAAGAGATTTAAGTATTATTTTTAGATTTTTAATGAATTTAATTGTATTTATTTGTATTGAAGTAAATGTGCGAAAATAGAATTAAAAAGGGGTAAAAATGTCATAATTTTGTAAATTACTCTTTTTGATTGAATTTTGAAATACAAGATATTACATTTTATCCTTAAAATTCATTTCTGAACACTTTAGGAAACATTTGGAGATTAGAGGCTGAAAAAGGAAAATGACATGTAAGGACCACTAGAGGACAAAAAGGTGGACCAAAAATTAATAACAGGCAGGTACCTAAAGTTGAGAAATGCCAGAGAGGTCCTAACTCATCCAGCAGTCTCTGAAGATCTGAATTTTGGAAATTCCAGTGAGGTCCCAACGTGTACAGCAGTTTGAAGACTGCATTCCAGAAATTCCAGCGAGGTCCCTGATCGTGCAACAACGTTTTTCACCATTCTGGACCTGAAAAATCATATTCTTTTGGGGGCTTAGGGCTCGGATTTGCAAAGATAAAAAGAGAGGGAAAACACAGAAGAAAAGATGAGAGCTCGCGGCGCGAAAGAAAAGACCATTCATCCTCCTTCGCCTCCATCGTTCTCACTTGCCTTCACCAGTGTCTTCTCCTTCTTCTCTCGTTAGCTGCTAATTTCAACGGACTGGAACAAGACGCCTCTTCATCACTGTCATCAATGCTTTTCATTTATCTTTCCATGATTGAATCTGATTTGATGAGTGGCTGAATCTGATTGCTTTTTGGAGATGAGATTATGACTTAAATTCCTGAAATTAATTAGGGGAGTTATTTCAATTTAATCCTTTTTCTTTGTTAATTATTTTGATTTCCTAATTTTAGGTTGATTATACTTAACTTTGTTTTTGATTAATCGTATTTGTGTTTGTTATAGATTGTTGTTGCTTGTTTGATTTTATCTATATATTTTTCCAATTGATTGGATGGATTTATATTTGTTTCAGTAATAACTGGTTTATATAGTTTAATTTAATCAATTTAAATATCGTGATAGTGCATTCATATAGAGGGCACAAGTACATCAATTTAATTCAATTCACATATCAAGTGATAATTTAATAATATTTTTAAGCAATAACTATAAATGTGATAGTATGAGTAGCTATTGATTAAAAATATTAGACTTAATACGATTGCTTGGGATTTTCCATTAGACTTGATTATTTTAAAAACTCCCATTATTTTAATTGAATAAGGATAGTCATTTACTCATTTTCAAGAGATTCTTCCATAGTATATATTTCAACCCAATTTTCTTTATTTATTTCAATTTTATAAAGATAATATAAAACAGTAGTTTAGAATTTATTTTTCTTGCATGCAATTAGTTTTAATTATGAAAATTGATTTTTCAAAACAACCCGAAATTTTATTTCATTTTAGACTCTTTGTTTACCTAGGGAAGTTGAATTAAGACTCCTTGATAAGAGAACGATCCGAATATTACATTATACTGCAATTCTTGGTTTAAAATATTTTGCATTTGATTCCAAGGAGTAAAGACTCGATCAAATCAATTCCGTCATTGCCGAGGAGTCATTTTGGACTATCTTGGTTAGCTAAGCGTCAATTTCAGTATTCATTGGAATTTTTAGTTTTATTTATTTTTTTGAAGTTAGTAGAATTTTTTAATTTTTTTTTGCATATCTATAATTTTGCACAGCATTTTCTTTTTTTTTCCCTCTTTGCATAATTTTTTTTTAGAAAACTCAAACAAACATCTTGATTTCATTAGTTTTGTCTTTAAGTGCATTTCATAGCTTTCCCGCTTTCACATTCATATTTGTTGCATATTCAAACCTTTAAAATGATATCTAACACCTAACCAAAAGCCAATTTAACTGCAGGGAGAATTTTATTAGCTTGAATTATATAAGTGCTACAATATGTTAAATTAAATATGTCAACACTAAAATGAAAATTTTGTTCTCACAAATATTGATCAAGCTTTTTGTGGAGGCTTTAATAAATGATTTATAGATAATCTAATCTAGAATTATGTACTCATCAACATAATAATTTATCCAAATAACCTTGCAAACTTCATGTTGCAAGCTAATAATAATTAGACATGTAACCATATTATATATACATCTATCAAATTTATTAAATACTTGTATGGTTTACATGTTATTCGAATAGGTCCATATGAGTTAAATATATTTTCAGAAATATAAAGATCCATTTCAAATTATAACTAATAATCTTGTCATGATCCATATTCTATTGAGAACAAGCAGCACATAATAACTTTTGAATTATATAATATGTTGGCTATTGATGAAGAATCTTTTGGTTATTCTAATGATCTTTTGAATTATTCAAGTTTACAAGTTTGCTCATACTTGTATTCTAATGATCTTCACCTCAAGTGTGAGTCATATAAACATGCTTTTCTTATTTAGTATATTTTACTTGAAAGTTTTTGTACTTCATAAGTCCCATACAATTTTAAATTTCAATCCAATTAGGGTTTAATCTTCAGACGTTTAAGTGAACCAAAGCTCTAATGTAAATTTATGAGTTATAATTTTCATCATCAATTCTTTTTCTACCCATAAAAATCTATATTAGTTATTCAAGAAGTAAATCAATTCTTTAATTAATTCTTCAGAAACTATATCAATTTTGTAACATATAGTCCTTCATGAACTAACATATATTATTACATCACAATATAAATTTCATTACTTATTAATCATCTACTAAATAATATAATGAATAATAAACTTAATTACACACCAAGTTATAATTGAAAAGAGTGTATTATGCCAAATTAAATCAATAACAAAAACAACTTGATTGTTGTCTTTACCAATACGATATTTTTAAAGTTCTCGTTGAAAATCCAAATTTCATAGTAAAATAATTAATATGGTAACACAAAAGGGCCATATTTGAATATCACAACAAACTCATATATTAATAGCATTCAAAGCAGATGGAAAAACTCATGGGCAAATTCAAGAGCAGCAACCTCTTATCTCTAACAAAATCAATTATTAAAAATTGAATGATAACTAATGTTTTGCAAAAAAAAATTAGACTATAATGTATACAGTTATTCTCCTCCAACTTTGCTAAACTTTTACCTTTCTCATCTTTTTTAACATTACTATATTTTGATTTATTTAAACGCAAACACCTTTGTTCGATCTTTCAATAATCATCATGTCTGTAAAACTAAAAATCCCTTTTCACGATGCAAGGATAACAATCTATATTTTTTTTGTAAGTTGTGCAACAACCACAATAAAATTTACTTAACCATCTATGTTGAGAAACATTACAAGATCACGATACCTATGATAATATTTTCTAATCAATGTAAGGATATCATATAATTCAAACATTTAAACATGTTTACAAGTGTAAATATAATTGCATACTTATTTATAATCAACTGTCAATCTTTTCACAATAATCTCACTTAATTCTCCTCTATATTTTCCTTGTATTTACTATCTATTACAGTTCACTATTGATACAAGGCCCTTGTTTTAATTCCTTTCAAGTACTCGTCTAGGTTGAAAATATATTGCTCAAATAGTTATAATAAAATTCATCATCAATAATCACCGTAAGTTATGTGAATAATACGAATAATATCATCCCTTTAATTTGCAAACAAATGTCAAAATAAAATGCATCAATATCATACGTAATACGTGTGTGTGCGCACGCTCGGGTTGCCTTTTAGGCTATTTAGATTCATAGGCATCGCATTTTTCCATGGTTATTTATAGTCTCATAACTAATTTAACATTTCTTCAATTAGTTGATACATATTTTTCTATATGACTTCCGGTTGTGTTGTAACATTTTCTCATGATTTTGATACTGTTAGAAGGCTTAACTTTCAATTGTCAATCTATCCATTATAATATGATCATCACTATTATCATCTCACATATATCTTTTTGTCTTTCAATAGTACATCATCAATTCCTCCATGCATTAGTCTTATGGACCAAAGGAAAAATCTTTAAAAGCTACCAAACTTTGATGTTTGAACATTTAGCCTTCAGGGCTTTGATATCTATAAAAATTTGATTGTTGAAATGTCACAATTTTTTCATGCCATTTACTGGTACCCATAGTGTGTTCTTGCGCAAAAGAATTATTATAATAGTGATGTGACTTCAAGTCATTTAATCACAATTACACAAGTATTTTGGTTGTTGATCATTATAATATTGATGTGATTTCAAGTCATTTAATTAAAATAATACTACAATGAAATAAATTAAGTAAATTTAAATTCATCATCGAATGTAAGCAACAAATATAAATACATTGTATAATTATATATAATAATATAGATTATATATGGAAGGAGCATGTATCAATTATATAAATGAAGAAATAAACAAGTATAGGTGTAGCAATATAAATAAATGTCACAATATGAATAAATAAATATAAGTAACAAAAAGATAGAAAAATAATAAATAATGACAATGATAATAGTAAATAACATAAGTAAAAGTTAACTGTATAATAATATAACAATGTGTGTGTGTGGGGGTGTGTGTGTGTTAGTTATAGTGTTGTGACGTGTGAGTATAACAATAATTGCATAATAAGAGGTAAAAAAATGAAAATGAATAACAAAAAGAAATGAAAGATAAATAGCGACTGACTAAAAGTAAATATAAGGAAAATGTAAATTATAAAAACAATAAATAAATAACAATGAATTACAAAATAAAATAGAAGATTGCAGAAAATAAACAATATAAATAAAATAATACGAATGATAATAAAAGAAAATTCTTAAAGACAAAAATAATATAAAATAAAATATTACAACAAAAATTAAAATTTTATGACTTCAGACCAATAATGAGAAGTTAGTATTCTATAACTTTTAATCATTTATCTCCAGGATAAAGGAATTATATGGCTTTTGGCCATCTAACAAAATTATATGGCTTCTGAATATATAATAGGGAATTAAATGAATATAGCTCATAGATATATTGTCAGATAGAAAAAGGCATGACTTCTGGCTATATGATATCAAAACAAGAGATCAAAGTTATAAAACTTTTGGTTATATAATCTTAAGGTAGAAAAGATATATATGGCTTCTGGCCATATATTAAAAATTAAGACAATATGATTTCATGTCATACTTTTAAAATCTATTAAATACTTTTAAAGATATATATGGCTTCTGGCCATATATCAACCTTTGTTTTGATAGTAAATACCCACTTACATCCAATGGTCTTCTTCCCAGCAGGCAAGTCCACTGAGTTCCAAGTACCTACTTGATCAAGGGCCGTCATTTCTTCTTCCATTGCAACACACCAACCTGGGTGAGCCAAGGCTTCATGAAGAGTCTTAGATATGGTGGTAGAATCTAAGGAAGCAACAAAGACACTATAAGTAGGAGGCAAATGATCATAAGAGACAAAGTTTAAAATAGGATATGGAGATGCACAAGTGTGTTTACCTTTACGGAGGGCAATGAGCAAGTCAAGAGAGGTGTCATTCACAGGAATATAAGCTACCTCAGAATCAATAACAATCTTAGAACTTAGAGGTGCCTCAGAGTCAATGGCTGGGTCGGGATGGGACACAGGACTAGAACCATTCAACGCAAGATCCGATGAAGAAGTAGATAAAGGAGGTGTCTTCGATTTAGTGGCTGGACTAAAATGAGACTCAAGACCAAGTTCACTCAAAGCAAAATCGGATGATGAAGTAGACAATGGAGGGTCTAAATCTGGGCAGGCGTCAATATTATCCTTGGGGCATCTAGTGTAAAATTTTGTGAACATGGGGCGATCAGATGCATGAACCAACGGATGCGCCTGAGCTGAAGTAGATTGAATGATCCGATAAACTAGGAAGTCATCATCTTACCCAAGTGGGAAAGATACAGAAGGCTCAGATGGGGGCAAAAAGTAAGGAAGTAACTTATGAAAAGTGACGTCTGCAGACACTAAATACTTATTAAGGGTAGGAGAAAAGCATCAATACCCTTTCTGTAGCCGAGAATACCCAAGGTAAACATATTTAAGAGACTTAGGGTCTAATTTGGTAGCTTGGGGCCGAACATCTTGAACAAAGCAAACACATCCGAAAGTTTTCAAATCAATGGGAAACACAGACTTCGAAAGAAAGAGAGCAGCATACGAAAGGTTGTCATCAAGAACTGAAGAAGGAATACGATTGATGATAAAACAAGCAGTGGAGACTGTATCAGCCCCGAATGGCTTAGGAACCTTCATTTGAAACATGAGAGCTTGTGCCAATTCAATTAAGTGGCGATTTTTTCTTTTAGCAACACTATTTTGAGCCGGTGTGTCTACACAAGAGGTTTGATGAAGTATGCCATGCTAGACTATGTAAGATTGAAAAGATGATGAAAGATATTCTTTAACATTATTACTACACAGATTATGAACAGGAACCCCAAATTGAGTTTAATTTCATCACAAAAGGCATGAAAATGAGAGAATAATTTAGAACGATTATTCATAAGATATAACCAGGTGACCCAAGAATAATCATCAATAAATGTAACAAAGTACTTGAAGCCTAGCTTTGACTCAATAAGACAAGGACCCCAGACATTGAAATGAACTAACTCAAAGGGTGATGTAGTTGGCCTAGTAAGGCGAGGCATAAGAGGAAGGCGGTGATGTTTAGCAAACTGACATGAATCACACTCTAAAGATGACAAATGCTAAAATTGAGGATACAACTTCTTTAGAAAGGATAAAGACAAATGGCCTAAGCGACAATGTATTTCAAATGGGTTCAAACCACTGGCACAAGCAACTAGTCAATGCACCAAATCATCAAGGAAATAATGGCCGCCAAATTCGTAGCCTTTACCAATAATCTTCTTCACCGTGAGATCCTAAATCAAGCAATAATCAGGGAAAAGTGAGACATAACAATTCAAGGTACGAGTAAGCTTGCTAGGGGTAAAGGCAAGGCCAGGTACATCCAGTACGAATGATAATTGAATAGAAGGAGTGACACTAATGGTACCGAAACCAAGGACATGTGAATCAAACCCATTGGCAATGGTAATATTTGATGGGTTGGCATGGGAATTATAAGTGGAGAAGAGATTACGGTTACCTATCATGTGATAAGTAGCATCTGAATCTATGATCCATTTCTTAGAAAAAGTCACAAGACATGTATTAGTATTACCTATGGCCATGAGATCACAAACAATGGGGTATTTACCTGTATCTCACGATACCTAACAAACTATGCATACTCCATAGTAGAAATTATAATCATATCATCAGACGATGCAGAGGCACTGTCATCCATAAAATACTTCAAAACAAGTGTGAGCGACCCACATGCAATACTCAAACCAACAAAGCTGGACCATATGCCACACTAGGGACAAGTAACTAACAAGACTTCAAACCAAAATAAATTTAGCACGAAAACCGTCAGCCGCTCCAGGGGCACATATCCAAATAGCTAGACTAGGGGTTTAATAATGCGACACACTAAGCATTCTAAAATCCCACAAGTCATTGTATAATGCAGATAATATCCCAAAAGCAACAAAAACAGGAGAAATCACTGTAGCTACACCAAGTTCAAACAAGATATGCACATTTAGCAACCGATAATACTTCAAACAAGATTGCCTCCAGTATGAAGATACTTGTGCTTGGTAAAGGAAAAAAAAATCTAACCAATCAAAGTTGGTTTGAATCAACTCTATTTTCTTTGTATTTCAAAAAAACACAAGAGTTTAACACGTTAAAAACTTATAACTCTAACACCATTTATAACATGTTGCCCATTTTTCACAAAATAGCAAAATAATCCTTAAATATATTATTTACGTATGAAACAATTTAATTTTAATATTACAAGAAATTCATTTTATCTATATAAAATTAAAGATTAATACAGAAACCCCATTTCAGTTAAATCCAAATTCAGCTCTAACCAAATAAATTAAAATCTTATTTCATACATCCATAATTACCTGCACACACTTGTTATCATCACTCTCCTATCTACCTTATCACATTAAAAGGCTTAATATAATATTGGGGGAATTACTATAAAGTCACATGCAAGAGAATTAATATCAGAAATGTCCCAAGAAGTTGTCAATACGAGTAACTTGAGTTGTCAATGGGACCTTTCTGATATTAATTCTCTTGCATGGGACTTTATAATAATTCCCCCTATAATAATATAATATTTGAGCCCTAACTTTATCTTTATTTTAATTTTAATCCCTCAAATTTCAAACTATAAGTTTTGCTCTCTCAAATTTTATTCTATTTAAAACATTAATCGTTTGAATTTAATAAAAAAAATTAGACCACTTTATCTTTAAAGGAACAAAATCTATGATTTGAGATTTGAAAGATCAACCCCAAAAGGAAGATAAATTTCAAAGATTAAAGATTATATTAACATGTACAAAACATTACAAAAATAAATCCCAAATCACTTTGGTGTTAATTTTGGTATCTTCTCTTGAATTATGATTCCTCAATAGAATTAGAAAAAATAAACTGCCTTATAAATGTTAAATTTTGCAATAATAATTCAAGTATTATTTTTCGTTTTTTTTAATTAGTACTATTAATGCTTCTTGAGACACCCCAAGAACGTGGAGGGCCCACAAAGGGCCCACATGCGAATTGAAAAATAATAATAATAATATCATTGTGCTTCCCTCACAGGAAAATTTGCACCTTGAAAGAAGAATTTTATAATATACATAGATACATACATACATGCCTACTCATTATAATGAAACCAATAAATATTGAACACAGACTAGCTGAAATGTGCTATGGTGTTTAACCATAATAAATAAATAGAACCGTTGAACACACAGAGGGAGGAAGGGAGGGAGGGCTAATTACAGAGAGAATGAGACCACTTTCACTTTTCTCCCATACCCTTCTAAGAGACAATCAGAAGGCACATATAATGAGCATGAAGATTGGACAAAGACAAGCATGAACTGTCCAGAAGAGGACCCATTGGCCATAATAGATGTTAGGTGTTCATTGCTGCTGGAGACTCGCTCACGGCACCGGGTTTGATCGCATTTTTGGGCCTCCACTCGGTCATCCCCCTCACAATCTCAGCACCATCCTCGAGTCGAAGATAATGCTTGCACTCAATGTTACTGCTGTGAGATAAATCACCAACATCCGCACCAGAGACGGCGGTGAGGGACTCGAGGACACTGTCTCTACCACACTCCCTTCGGTACTCCAAACACATGGCAGAAAGCTCATGAGTCTCCAGGATCGGCTGCGGAGCACTCTGCAGGAATCACAACATCATCCTCAGGTAAAAATGCTCAAAAGTTTGGTCCCAGAGAATATAAGCAACATGAGCTAATGAACGATGAGTTCTGTGAGGGATCAAATTACTGCCATGAGGCATAAAATATGCACACTAGTTCATCGCTCTGTCACCAAATCATTTTGAACGGATGTATTATATGTATAAAGTATCAACAATCAAGCTGGGTTAGTCACTTAATTGGATTGTAACTTAAGGCTTACTACCTGACATATGGGATTAGGAAGTTAAATCTTCAAAATGACTTGTTCAAGCCACCAAACAAACCCTGTACTAATAAGTTCTTACTTGGACCGAACACATTTATGACACTGAAATTTGCAGTCAATATATGCTAAAAGGGATGCAGTACGAAAAACAAAAGATGAAAAAAGAGATACCACGGTGAGATCTAGAAAGAACAGAAGTACATGAAATTACCTGGACCGAACACATTTATGATCACTGAAACTTGCAGTCAATATATGCTAAAAGAGATGCAGTACCAAAAACAAAAGATGAAAAAAGAGATACCACGGTGAGATCTAGAAAGAACAGAAGTACATGAAATTACCTCCAGGATCCAGCCAACGTACTTCACATTGTTAACATGCTGATTGACATCTAAGTCACCCCATCGAGGCTGATAACAAAAGAAATCAGCATATTACATTAGTATAAAACAGAATATGGATTATTTTTTAAAATAATCTCAAGTAAAAAAAGTTTCAGGAAACTTGACTTACAGTTAAACCGGTTTGAATATAATCTGCTGAGTTGTCATCAAGTTTAGGCAGCCTTCTGTTGTTCTCTTCCAAAATTGGATCAGAATTCACAAAATAATTCCTTATCTCCTCTTTGACCTCTTCCGGAATCTTAGATAGCCTCCTTGTCAGCTTATTCATCATAACCCAAACACTGTATTGTCAAAGCCAAAACCAACTGATCAGAAACGTTTAGCTACTGCCTAGTTTCAGACAGCTGCAAGAATACAAGCTTAAGACTTTTACTATATCACGAACAACTAAGATATAAGAACCGTTGGTAGGACCAAAGAGCTTCATCCATAAGAAGTTCAAAACTAATGCACTCAAAACTGTAATTCTTCGTATTTATTACAATGTTAAATGCATGATAAATGCCATAAGAATATTTAATATTTTAATTATGATAAGTTACACGCAACAGCAACCATAACTTCATAAAAAGAGCAAAATTCTACCCAATGTCCAATTGCTAGTTATGCACATTCAGAGTTCAAGACATGTCTTAGGTAGTAGGAGGAAGGAGGAAAGGAAGAATTCTGAAAGGTTTTTACCTGGAAGCTCGGGTCAGTGTTTCTCCAGTTTTGCAGTCACGCACAAGCCAATCACGCCGCATACCATTCTTTCCAGATGGGGAAACCCAAGTGTCCACTTGAACAACATCACCCCTTAAAAATACAAAATTCACACAAATAATCAGTTTCACAATCCTCCCGTAATAATCCCAACCAATGGCCATTCAAGCATGTCATTAATTGAAAAAATCTGTTCTGTCCAACAATTAAAGACTATAGTCCTATTGTATAAAAGTTGTGAACAAAATTAATACAAAAAACAAGGAGCAAAAGTTTTCTGAGTACAATTTCCACCAGGTTTTTCAGCTTGATCAAAACTCAATTTGGAACTGGGGTACAAAGATCCCAAGGATATTAGTGTACTTTGCCCCTAGCTTTAGGGATAAAATAGTAAATTTCTTAGTCTTTGGCCAACAAATATTCCAACTCAGGTAAGAGGCATTAGGGCTCATAGTAAGGAGAAGAATACATTCTCTTTTTCTCTAATTAATTGACAAGTTTTGGAACAGATACATAATTAAACCCAATTAAAAATGCAGTTCCAAAATTCGGTTAGAAATTGTAAGGGGCAGCAATCACTGCAAAGATCACATAAATAAAAGACAAAGAATAGATTTCATAGATAAAAGCTGATACGAGACCAGGTGAATTACCATGTAGGGTAGCGGTCAACTGCAACCTGCATCTTAGCAACTACCCATATTAGGTTTTTCTTACACATTTCTGGCGTGGAACCAAAGCCATCACCGAGAAGCCCAGCAGTCTTTACATGATTAAGTGCAGTTTCCTGTTGTGCAAAACAAATAATTGAAATCATCTCATCTGGAAAATCAACCTATTATCTTTATATTATCTTTCTGCTGTAGAAGGACATAATCAGTAAAATTGTCCGCCTACAGTCAAAGTCTCTTCAAATACAATTTAAAGGTTCTTTTTTTAAGAAAGTAAAAAATAGAAGCATACCTGAAAATGTTTCATCCATGTCTCTATAGATGCTGTTCGATCAGCACCTATTTCATATGATCTGATGGAAAAGTTCTGACGGAACACAAGACCGTCCTGAACAATTCTTCCTATTCCAAAGGTGTCGTAATCCATGTCAGGCCGCCTAGGTTTCCAATCAAGCATCATCCACTGCTTCTCTGCAGCCAAGAAAACTGTTGTGATAGCAGCAAGAAGCATACTCCAATCAGGTAACTGGTTGATAAATGTCCTTGGAGCAGGTGATGGCAAATCATCATCATGCTTCGTGCCTTCCACAGATGTAGTAACTCTGGATCCATTGACCTTGGTAGGGGCTTGGGCATTTGCCTTAACTTGCAATCCTCCATGAGTTGTGGATTTTGATTTGAGCCCCCCAAGGTTCACGGGCCCACCACCAAGCTTTCCAGCCTTCACACCAGAGTCTGGTGATGGAGAATTAACAGGAAAGAACGACGAAGTAGCAGCAGTTGCCACCATAATGAATTCTACAGCATCATGCGTATCAAATGAGTTTGAATGTGTGTGTGCATATATATATATATAATATATCGGTTCTCTCCCACCTCCACGGGAAGAAGGAGGAAAGGAAGTAAAAGTGGTAAATGAACACTGTGATTAAGAGGGAACTTAAAATCAATATAACAAGCGAGCGTTCAAGAAAAACAAATAGAGAAAGAAAAAGGAATATGACGCCATAATTTTTTGGAAAATAACTGAATAAAACGAAATGTCGCAAAATTTAAATATTATATAAAGAGAACAAGCACCAATCCAGCCTAGAAGACATTGGAAACTTTCTCCTCAAATTTTTCCAGAACAGATTCCCGGAAGCCTTTGTTTTCTTTGGCTTTCCTATTAGAAATCTCTACTTAGTTGTCATCATCAAACTTCGTGGAGAATCAATAAGCTAACATGCACCTTACTTTAATGTCACACCAGAAGGAATCGAATAAAAAAGGTTACATAAAACCCAATCCCCAAATAACCAGTGTCTTGCGAAAAAGGATATCAATTTTGAGTTCACAAATCAGGGTATGCAAAAACAAGAAAACTCGACTACTTCCGATATGGAAAATTCATTTTCGTGATGAGAACCCGCAGTAAAAGGCCAATGATGACCGTGAATTTTTTTTGATAGAAAGAAGAAACTAATCAATCAACAAACAGACACATGCTCAACACGAAATCAGCAGCAAAAATCGATGCAGATCTGACTTTGAATCAGAAAACATCGGAAGCGAACTGTAGTCTGCGAGGTATTAGCCCTTTTCAACAGAGCCAGAAGGAAAAACAATGAAATCAGACACAGAAGAGTAAACTCATACACATTGCAACATGAACCAAAAGCTTCAACCCCTTGCATCCAAATTCACAGACAAACCAACCCTCAGTTAGTTTCACTGACGTGGAAAAATCACAAGCCTCAGTGCCGCTTGACGCAACAGAGAAATGCTGAAAGAAAGGGGACCCAAAAAAAAACAGAGAAAGGAAGACGTTGTTCTGATTTCTTAAGCCTCGATCTTCCATTGTCCAGAAAAACAAAAAGAAATCAGAACAAAGTTCTGAAACACCATACCAGAAAAAAAAGGCAGAACCTCACAGCTAGATCAGACGAGAAAATGGGGCAGTGAAGTATAGGGAAGGAAAAAGGGAGCACCACAAAAAAAAGAACATAACAAACAAACCCGTACCTTACTCAACCCCGAAGCTGGGAGAAGCAAAGAAGGTCGCCCAAAAGAAGACGAAATCAAATTTGAAAAGAAAACGAAGCGAAGAAGAAATGAGGACACAGAAGGGCTAATGCGTCATTTTAAAATCTGTCAATTCCTCGCCTTTGTCCTTCCCTGTGTTCACCCCACGAAGACTATCTACTCTGCTAATTCAGTTCCAACCTTGAGACTAGAGAGAGAGAGAGAGAGAGACAGGCGGACGGACGGACGGATGTGTTAGGGCCAGCTTATGGAAAGAAAATGGGTCGCCGATTCAGTTATATATATTTTTCAACGTATGTGACCTGTCCCTCCTCCTCTGGTTGGAAGGTTAGGCGTGGATCAATTTTTAGCTAAAAGTTATTTTAAAATATGGATTTTGGAGAATAGTTTTTAAAAAAAGTAAAAAAGAATAATTTTTTGTAAAATCATGATTTTCATCCTCAAGCCATAGTTTTAAGAGTTAAAAGTTATTTTTGAGAATTTAAGGATGTTTATATGTTTCACACAAAATCATGATTTTGAGAGTCAAAAGTTATTATGTTTTTTTTATACTTGTTTATCTACACTTTTTTAAAACCATAGTTTTAGACCCAAACCATGATTTCAAAACTTCATCCAAACATGCTCGAAGACTTCAACATTCGGCTGTTCTTCTCCATTTGAATTAGTTTTAAAAAAATGATTGTACGCAATACGATGTAAACATGTGAGATAAGTTTTCTCTCGACTTGTGTGAAAGTGATTTTGAGGTCCAGACAAACAAGCCATAAAGCAAGTTGATTTTTTCTTTTAAAATATTGAAAAAAATTAATTAATTGATATATTTATCTTTTTAATTCAAAATGATTTATTTCATTTGTTTGATTTATAAACTGATATATATTCTAATAACACATATAAATATTTTAAAATATATATTATAATTAAATAATTTATTTATCATTTTGAATTTTTTTAAAAAAATCAATTCGCCTTATATTAAGAATCAACTGTTGTTGCATTATTGGTACAAAGCATCCAACAAATTAGTTTTTTTTTTTTGCAAGCAAAAAAATAATCAGCTTTAAATAACCATGTAAATCTCATTTGGATAATCTCAATTTATTTATTATATATATATATATATATTAAAATACAATTATAGCATAAAGTAATCACCATTTTTAACCTTAAATTAACTAGTTTGGGGATTAGACCCTATTGTGCACCCCCTTAAAAAAAACAGATTTTTTATCTTACAAGCTATGAGATAAATATTAATTTTATAGAATCTTTTATCTTATAATATATCAATTTGAATAAAATTTTTATTGAGTACTCCAAATTTAAATACAAACAATTAGAAAATTGGAGAGAAAGTAAATATAAAAATAATGAAAGAAAATAAAGTTCTATATTATTTTGGTAGTGAGAGACAATGCAAAATAAAATGAGAGATTTACTTTAAGGTTATAAGGAATAGACTTAATTATTAAAAAGTCATAACGAAAAATAAGAATCATAAACATATTGTCATTTCTTACATTAAAGTTTATTATTACATGCTTCTAAATTATTATTAGATTTTGAATAATTAATTTTTTAAAATCTCATAGTAAAGAAAAAGAAACATGAAGCTTACATGTCTTCTCAAAATTTTCTACTCAAAAAAGGTGGAGAGATTTTGAGTGGAAAATAACTTTCCAAAAATGTCCAAACAGAGGGGAAAGAAAAAAGCATGAGGCAAGCATCTTTCTTACATGAGGAGCATTATTATTATTGTGAAGTGAGACATGTTTTCTTTTTTCTTATGTATTTTCTCTGTTGATTTATCCAATAGAAGAGAAAATATTTTCACTTGGCTTTTCTCTCATTTCATTATTAAAACTCAATAAAGGTTAAGATTTTTGGACAAATCAATCAAAACTTTCTACCTTTTCCTCCCCTTTTAAATCTGAAACGACAACGTTTTAAGCTTAAAAACTTGTCAACTTGTCATATTTATACTTTTTTATAAGATCCATATTTGTACTTTGGTAATTATATTTTGTTGGATTATGCGTGATTTATTTTTATCATAAAAAAGATTATATGTGAATATACATAAATGTTCCATTTACTTATGAATTATTGGTATATTACCATATTTGTACTTTGGTAATTATATTTTTTATTTAAATAGTACTGCTTTCAAGATGACACGTGCATTGTATATTTTAATTAAATTATTATATTTAATTCTTAATATAAAGTCCAATTGATTAATCTGAAAAGATTAAATAAACTAAATAAATTACTTGATTATAATATATATTGTATGATATCTCAAAATACGTATGTGTATCATTAGATTATATTTCAATTTATAAATAATACAAATTAGTTTGAATAAAAATGATAAATATAAGGTTTGGGATGCAAATTTGCCGAGAAAATTAGTTTGAATCTAATTACTTTAAAGTAATTTATTAAATTTTATTAATCTCATTAAATTAGCCAACCTGATTTAAGGACATAGGGTAGTATATTATGTTTATCGAGTGAGTTGCCCCATCGCTTTTCCTCTTCATTATTGATCTGGAAGGTCAATCTCACAAATAAGTAGCTTCTGGACCAAAGAAGAAGGGAAATATAATATAGGCAGGGTAGTTCAACATTTTTAAGTTAATTAAATCTCACAAATATGGAAAAAAATAAAAATAAAAAAAGGAGAATTGAAGAAAAGTTCACTACAAGAATGTTAATTACAAAATGGGACCTTTTATATATGTGCAACTGAGCTTCCACAATATGAAACTGAACTTTCACATGTGCAACTGAACAGGTCTCATTTTGTAATTAATTTTCTAATAGAGATTTTTTCTCAATTTTTTCCCAAAAAAAAAACGATAATTTCAAAGAACCCAACGTGGGTATGCATCTCATGCGCTGGCTTTGTACGTTAATTCGGTGATCAATAATAATCCTTTCCTTGTCCAACCCAAAACACGCCACCTTCAATTCAATATTCATTTGAATTCCCCTCATAATAATATTTATTTATTATATATCAAATCTTTTCAACCAAAAGTTTGATTTGATTATTTTCTTTTAATTAAATTAAACGTGGGCCCCTTTTACAAAATTTAAAAGCTTTTGAATAAGATTCACCTATACTCTACTCCGTCATAAATTACATTTAATAAAAGTTTGATTAAGATTCACCTCCCACTCAATCTATCATATGCTAATATAATTGAATTGTTATCATGGAATTATATATAATCAATCAAATTAAGAAATATTCAAAAAGGGTTCAATTTTTAATAAATATAAATTAAATAAATCCAGAAGTTACAAATCAAAACCCTATTTTTTTTTTAGTTGTAGTTTGGTTGAATCCAATATCTCACAATGATGAGTTTGTGATCATTTGTCAAAAATCCCATATATTTTAGTTCAATTTTTTTTTCTCTAAAAGTTCATAAGTGAATCTATAGGTGTGTGTGTGTGTATATATACACATCTTGACATAGTCTAATAATAGTAAAACAACATATATCAATATGAAAATTTAAAAATCATAATTTTAAGAGTTAAACTCGTATAATTCTAAAAGTAAGTATTATATTTGTATAAATATATAATATATCTATTATTACTCTAGTGAAAGAGTCCCCCCCTCCTTTTGCACTTATTGCAATGATAATTGCTAATGGTTAATGACTTATTTTAATTAAGGATTATTGTCAAGAAAGTAGTAATTAAAAATAATTTTATGGTTCTAGAACTTTATTAAAATCACTGAGACGTATTGTCTATTTATATAATATACTCTTTTTTTTTAAAATATATATATACATGGGAAGAAAAGTTGAATAAGAAAAGGGAATTCAGAACGAAATTTGGTGACCTAAGAATAAAAAAAGAAAAAAGAAAACAAAGTTTAATTTATATGAAATTTGAAGTCTAAAAAGGTAAGTGGCAGGTAACCAACATGCATACGTCACACACAGCTCACTGAAGCTATGGGTGTCTTTGACCATTGAATTTGACCTCTTTTTTTCTTTTTCTTTTTTTTTTCCCTTTTTTCCTATGACGGTCCCTTTCCTTATCTTCAAGCGTCTTTACGCTCAAATCTTTCCATGAAAGGAGGCTATTAATTAAAAGTCGGCTACCAATTAATATCGATGCTTTATGTAAAAATCAGTTGATTTTTATTATATAGATTAAAAAAATTAAATACACTACTTAAAATTATTTATTTATATATATAATTAATCTATATATTAATTTATAAGTTGGATAAATTATTTTAGAAAAAATCGATAAATATAAATACTTTTTTAACTACCTTAATCTTCCTAACAAAAGTTAACTGACATTTCTATATCAAGGATCGGAGGTAATAATTAAAAGTCGGTGAACTATTATTTTTAGGTTTCTGTTTAACTCTGGAAGATTCAAAAAAGCAACAATGTTGCCCGCCCCATCCAAAAGACATTGATCATTAAATAATTGATGTTGACCTAAAAATAATTTAGCTTCTCCATATTGTTTTAGAGAAAAGTGATAAATATAAATATTTTTTAGTTTCCTTAATCTTTCCGACAAAAATCAACTAACACTTATATATTAAGGATCGGAAATAATAATTAAAAGTCGATTAACTATTATTTTAAGGTTTCTGCCCATCCCATCCAAAAACTGACATTGATCATTAAATAATTGATGTTGACATTTGATGTTTGTTGTAATAAGGGGCAAAATTACCATAGTTTAACATTTTCAGTGCAACATTATTTCAGAGTAAAACTTTTAAAACATATTTGTAGTTTAACTTTTACTTTTATTATAAGCATAAAGAAAGATACAAAATTTCCTTTATATCTATAAATATCAATTTAGAACGGGAAATGGTATAACCAGTGTGAAGGTTGTATGGACTATTATAAAACAATGAAGCGACAAGTTTATCTAGTGACAATTTTAATTAATTAAATGACAACAATACAGTAACTAAGGCAATGATAATTAATTTCAGTAAAATTTCTTGTTAAATATAAATAACAACAATAGTTTAACAAGTAAAAAATTTTAACTTATCAAATGACAATAACAAATGAAACTATGAGAACTAATTTCACATAGAGCACTTAGATCATTCTAACAAAAGCTTAATTCCATAGCATTAGTTCCTATCAAAAGATTTCATAAGAATTAAGCAATTTCGAGGGATCATTTTGATATTCTCATATTTTAATGGTCTTTGTATATCTTTTGCCCTTATTATTATTTAATATATATTAGGAGGATTTCAATTATAAAAGTTTATGTTAATTTGGGAGTCTCCTTGAGGATCTTAATAAGACTAATATAATGAGGTATCTTTATGTTCTAGTTGGATAGGAGGAAGGAAAAGTGGGAGAAAAATATAGAAGGAGAAAAAAATTATTCTATCATATCTCTTTTATGCTAGATTTTAAATTAATATATCAAAATATCATTATACAATACGAATTTATGAACTTTTCTGCTATACATAAATATTTATAAAATTATCAATATTATCAATCATCAACCAGTTAATTTAAATACCGTACAAAAATCGTGAAGGATTTTCTGTTTGTAAAGTCCCATGTTGAATTACGTGCACAGGAGAATGTTAAAGTGAAATAAAAAAAAGTAAATTTTTTTTACTTCTATATTGTTTGAAGAACTAAATGGAATAAAAGTTTGTTCGTTAAAATTATCTTGATTTTCTCAAGTTTACGTAAATCTCTAATAAAAATAAAAATTAAATTAGATGCAGTCCTTTTTTTGAGTTTGAACTTTCAAGTTATCTTTTTTTTATTAATTTGTACAAATTTACACTGACAATAAAGTTTGAATTATGTAAACCTTTTCTCAATTTTATTATCATTGTACTTTTTTATACAATTATCTAGTTTCTACTATCATGGTGTCACATTCAAGTATAATTCAGTATGATTGGGATGGTTCTCCCAATTTTTTTTGTCAAGATGCAAAGTCATCCTAAAAATTCCGTGAGTAAGCAATGTTGTTTTAGAATTTTTTTAATAAATAATATCGTCTTAAAAGTAGCAATTTCTCCTCAAATTCAATAGCTCAAATGAGGGCTATACAATGGAGAAACTGAACCAGATCATATTCTAATCTGAAGTCTATTCTACTTTTTTTTGGAAGGACTGGATTTGATAGTTTGTAGTTTCATTTGGTCCAGTAGAAATTCCAGATTGGGTTGGACTGGACTTCTTCCATTGGATTAATGGGTTGGTCGAGGCAATTAGAACCTAAATTTCCCTAATTTTTTTTTCCATTTTTTTATCTATGAAAGGCCAAAAATTAAACATGATAAACACAATTAATATAACAAAAATGCTAACAATCATATAAAAATCATCTCAAAACAAGAGAACTTAATTGTAAATTTATAAGAGTCTCCAAAAACATTAAATAAAACACAATAAAACAACATATAAATGATAAAATATTTTAAAAAAATCCACCTAGATTAGACTAGATAAAGTGGCTTGGTCACTTAATACGGAACCTCGTCCAACCCAACCAATTAATCCAATTTTATCTAATTTAATTTCATTATACTGTTTATTTGGAATGTATCACTTCGCATTGGATGGGACCACCAAGTATTGCACACCACCTCAGTCTCTCACCTCTTGACTTATGGCTTGTTTTCCTCATATCTCGCTTTCAGCAACTCAAAACCTCTCCTCTTTGTCAAATCTCGCCATTTCAGCCTCTCCTCACTTGACTCGTGGCTCGTCTTATTTCAATCTTCATCTTGCTTACTAGTCAATAATGAAGCCATGCCTCTAAAGCCATTTCTCCTTTCATGACATTGAGAAACGTTTGGCGAATGCTTTTGCCTTATTTTCCCCCTCCTTCCTGGTTTGCTTTTCTGGGTTTTTCATTGTCCATTTAAAGATGGTTTCTTATTTGTATTTGGTTTTTGGCATTGCTTGAAGTTCAAAGTGCAATCGTTTTTTGTGTTAGATTTCAAGTCCGGCATGAAGTTTGATCATTTTATAGGTTTGGCTTGAAATCTGATCTTTTTTTGGGTTTGATTTTGGCTTTTGACTCTATTGATTTTGAATGTTCTTGGTTCAAGATTTTTGGTTTGGCATGAACTTAGTTGAACTCTAGTTCTATAGCTCTGGGAAGACATTGATGAGAGGGAATGACAAGAGAGAGGGAATGGCTAAGGTGGTGATGAGTTGGATCATTGAGTGCCATGTGAGAGTTTCATTCAAACCAAACGGTGAAACTTAACATTTGTTAATATTAAGATAAGATTGCTACATTTTAAAATTTTTAACTATATTGCTCATTAAAAAACTTTTTAGGAAACATTGTTCCTTCATGAAAACTTTCAGGAGGATTTTTAGCTTAAACCCCCCTTTTCATTTATAAAATTATCTTGCTCAAAGGAATCAAATCCTTTATTTATTTTTCCCTTGGAGAATCAAATTCTTTCCATTCAGCTCATATAATAAAATCATATAATTCTAATTTGAAGAGATGTCTATTTATATCTTAAATATCCATGCAATTTAAAGTATTAAAGAATTTATATAACTTATTATTTTTAGAGTTTTTTTTTCTCAACTGTTCAAGAGAAACGATAGAATCTACCAAGCAAAGTAAGGCCTCCCTAGATCTCGTTGGGTCTCAAATTTAAATGGCAGAAAAGACACTTGTGTTGTTGATGGGAATGGCTTTCTGAAAAGTACGAGAAGAAGATATGAAGAAGAAAGTTGTTCACGAAGTCTCCAAGGCGTGGGCAACACTTTCCTTTAGGCTTAATTCGCCCCCACCTATTCCTATTTTACAGGGTGTAAGTTGGGTATACCGGCGAATTTCCTGCAGGATACAATAGAGACCCTTGAGTATGGATTGCACTCCCAAGACTCAAGCCAAGACAACAAAGGCTTTTACAAAGTGATAGTTTGGCTTTTTCTATGTGTGCACTCAAAGAGAAAGACAATGAGTTTGATCTTGTTGTGAGAAAATTGTGTGTAAAATTGTATGTCCAAATGGAGAGATGGGGAGGGTATTTATAGAGTGTATAGAGATGTCTTGAAGAGGTACCTTTTGAAGCAAGAGATGTCTTGAAGTGGTACCTTTTGAAGTAATGTCTTTTCAATTAAAAGTCACAACCATACCACTTCAATAAAAGGTCACAACTAATTACTTTTCCATGAAGAGTTACATCTTTATAATATGTAAGGATACATGACTTTAGAATTATAACTCCCTACACAACCCTTCAAACTAATGGTAGTTATTTTAGAATTATAACTCCCTACACAACCCTTCAAA
>QFDD01000079.1:0-86858 GCA_006871305.1 Vachellia collinsii | reverse complement strand
TGCATCTTTCATTTAGGGTCAAGATCTTTTCCATTATATCAGTGTAACGGTGTAGTCTTTTATCTTCTAACTATAATGTAATGAAGTCTTTTATATGTTATCTTCTATCTATAATGTAATGAAGTTCTGGCTTTTAATTGTATTGTGTAAATCTAACTTTTACAAATATAAGTTAAGCATTCCCATATATCCAAATTCCATATGTATGTTCATTTTTTTCTAAGTTCCTTTTCAACTGATAGCCTTAAAAAACTCAAAAAAAAAAGAAAAGAAAAAAAAGTCTTTATATCCCACACCTACTTGTCCGAAGATTTCTACTCACACTCCTCCACTCCTTTGAAGATAGAGAAAAGAAGTGAATGGAGAGGGTATATATATACCCCCCACGCCTACTCCCCTCTATGAATATATATATATATATATTAAAATCCTATTACCATTCCTCCCATGCCTTTCTTCTTCTTGTTTTTCTCTTTCTATATTTCCTTCTTTCTTCATGAAAAATGAAATATATATAATAATGATGGTCTCTACAGCAATCTACCTAACCTTGTCACTCATCCTCTATGCTAGTTAAAGGGCAAGAGAAACAAAATTGAAAAAGGATATTTTGGAATTGGGAATTCACAGAATGACCCCCAAAAATGGTCGATCAACAATTGAAATTTCCTTATGTACGATGTACTCACTCAACAGGAGAAATTTTTGCTAAAATTTATAACAGTTGAAGAATGATAATAGAGTATAATTATTGATTCAACCAGAACTTAATACATATTAGAATGTAAAACATATAGTTACTTGAATTCTCTTCATCCAAGAAAGATCTAATTAAAATAATCCCAAGTCTAGATAGACATGGTGAGTGGTAATTACTTTAAAAATTTTAGTCCAAGAGCCCAGCTGTAACTGAAATGAAGCAATAGCAATCTTATTAGCAGAGGTCTGTCACTTTTCCTCACTGCCTTGCTCAACTTGCCCTTCTCCTTAGTTAGCCTTCCAGATCCATTGGCCACTCGAGATGACCTTGTTGTCAGGCTAGTTCTATCCAAATCATCTCATCCACCAAAACTAGGAGCACTCAGTGTATCCCTTCCAATTGAACCATTATCCACCCATGATTGGTAGCTTGTCTATCCTTTCCCTCTTCTCTGGATTTCCTCTGGCTCTTCCTCTACTTTGGTGTCATTTACAGTGCTGGTGGCCTACTTCCTCCTTATTCGAGACTTGCATTTTGGTTTGCTTTTATCCCTTCCCCAAAACTTCTCAAATGCTAGTGTAAGTGCTCACAAACCAAGGGGTGCTAATGCCATGAGGAAAGCTTTTAGGCCAGTAGCCACCAACCAAGAAAGGATGATGATTAGGAATGTCCAACCATAGGATTTTTTTTTTTGGTGATATGTCCAACCATAGGATTTGAAAACATGCATTAATGAAAATGCTATATGTTGGAACACTTGTACCAATTGAAAAGTTAATGTAATAGCTAAGACACATAGGATGATGGAAGTATTGAGGAGCCTGATGGTATAGAGTAAGCAATTTAATTAAAGATGATTCCAATGAGTAAGTGAATAATTATTTTTTTAAATGATAATAATTTTTTTATACAAATATAAAGTTAAGCACAAAATTATATTAGATATAAATGGCAAACAAAGCCATGTAAACTACAAGCCACATCACCCATATATTGCTTTAGAAGAAAACAAGACGCTTGTTTGAGGTAAAGAGAAATAAAAAGTAAGGGGAAAATTATTTGAACAAATTTTTTAGCTGATGTTCACTAGATTATATCTAACCAATTACCAGCTATTTATAATCATGAGAGATATGTTATGATTTGAGTTATGGTTACACATTGTTAACTAAAGCATTTGATGGGCATGATGCCTTCATGCCTCTCAATCTCTCTGTCATCACTCATGGCATTTTTATATTGTAGAATGTGCAAATCAAATGTCCAAATATTGAACAAAAAATTATGACTTTGTAAGTTAATAGTTATGAATGAAGTAAGGAATTCTCTTATTGAAATGAAAAGGGCAGCCTTCGTTGACTTATGCAAGAAAGGGAAAAATGTGCCAACAATAAATAAAGGGAGCAACCTTTGTTGACTTATGCAAGAAAGCCTCATACAAAACACCAAAAGTCTATCTAGTGTCACAGTCATATTACACCAGATGGACTAACACTTTAAATTGGTTTATCAATAGGCTCATACCTAGTTGTTGACTTGCTATCCTTGCTAAAGAACCAGAAAGTGAGATTGAAATAAATCAAGCTATAGAGTTTGAGATAAGTAGACAGCTATCTATCATCTCTCGAGATCTTCTCTAAAACTGGTCTCCATACCTGGAAAGGAAATTAGCTAAAATGTTATCTTTCCAATTAGCAATGGAGTTGATATACACAATAAATTAACACAAGATACAAAATGATATTTCTATGTATAGAAATGAATGCGAATCAACAATTAAAAAGAATAGTAGGATTGAAATTTTTAAACCTTTTCTTGTGTTACAGTCGATATCTAGTATTAATTACATTGGACTAACACTTTGAATTGGTTTGTAAATAGGTTCATACCTATTTGTTGAAAAACTTTCTATCCTTAGCACGTATTTTTATATGGTGTTATATTCATATTCTAGGAATTAATTTTCCTTGAATAGAAAGACTTAAAACTGTTTCATATAAAATAGAAAATCTTTTAGAAAAGTTTGAAAACTATGAAAAGAGATTTACTGTTTTAGAAAAATAGATTTCAACATTAATTTCAATGTCTAGAATCCCTCCAAATTTTTCAAGAGGCTCTTTTAATTCTAGTATGAGAGTAGAAAAGCAATTATATGCTTGACCTCTAACAACAATTTACAACTTTACTCATCTTAAAGTTTACAACCCATATTAACTTGAGATTAGTATAAATTTAGAAAAATGTTTAAAAATTTTTTACTTCTGTTTTGCTATAACTACACTATTTATCAGTTTAGTTTGAGTACTTGTTATTACTAGCATTCTTACTATCCTAATTAGGATCTAATATGATTGTTTCCTTGATTTTGTGTTAGCGTTTCTTTTTTGTTTTCTCTGTAATAGCTATTATAAATAGTGCCTTCTAATTCATGAAGATGGCATTCAAATTTTAGATAAATATTATTTCTCTTGGGAGATTCTCCTTAGGCTATTAAAGAAAGAGTAGTGAGATTATTACTACTATTTTAAAATAGAGATTATCATATCCTATATTTTCAGTTTACATAATTAATTTCCAGCTTAGGTACTTACCAATTTCCATACTACAACAACCAATTCAAACTCAATTTCAATCAATCACAAACTTTGGCTCCTATGTACATTCCCTACCACAAGGAAAAAGCAAATTGTAAACCATGAATCATCAAAAAGACAATGGAATAGACAATTAAAAAAAGTAGGATGGTCCTCTTGCACAGTCCATGATTGTCATTCTTTTCTCCCACAAACAATAAATTGCTTCACCTTCTATTTGTTAGTTTACTTCCTTCAGTCTCTTATGGAAGAAAACCATCAAACTTTCAAACTAGAGAACTATAGTTGTCATTGGTCATCATTGGATGGGATGGAGAACTTACGGTCAACAAACTTCTGGACTAGTTACAACTTGTGAATGTCCTAGAGAAGAGAGAGCATTACATCCACCATGAATCCTTAGATTTTTATTTGAACTATACTATCCATGAAGTTGATTGGAAAAACCGAGAAACTTACCGATAAAGAAGTTCAGCTTCAAATGGTTTTGAAACATATCCATCCATTCTACACTTCAAGCATTCCTCATGCATTGCCTAAATCACGTCTACAGTCATAGCCAAAATAGGTAAATGCCAGTTTGAAGCATTCTCCAATGTTTCCATAAGCACTTCTTTGTTTGCATGCTGTTCCATCTCCCGAATACTCCTAGTAGCTTGAAACTTGTTGAAACAAGGTTTTATATTTGCAACTAATGTAAAAGTTAATATTTGTATTATTACTTATTGTAAAAGTAATACTAGTATAAATTAAAGGATAAAAATAGCAATACTTTTAATCTAATTCAAAAATTGCATTTAGTGAGAAAAAGTTATATTGTTGCACACCCATCCATTTTTGGCATTTGAATGTCCATAAAATAGGCATCAAATTGATGGGGTGGCTTCAACATAGAGATAACATCTTTTCCACTATTAACACATACCACAACAACTCCATACTTTTTTAAAGCTCTAGCCGCTACTATTCGGTTTACACTATTGTCATCTACGAGAAGGATTTTCCTCCTAGACAAAAGATGGTGTAGAGACAAACTTGGAAGCTCCCCCATTTCAAGGATTCCCTTTGTTTCCAACACCGATGGCATGTGGAATTAAGGAGACTAGCTAGTATGATGCTATTGATTAAGTAGGTGTGTGCATGGTGAAGCAATTATGGTTGTGACGTGTGTTGGGTGATTGTGCTGAGACAAGGACACCTCATCACCCTTCTGTGAGCCAAGGATAAGAACAAATGGATAAGAAGAATACATGAGTTCAATCCCGTGCCATGTGGCCTTCTGTTTTCGACACACCTTGCTCCCTACCCCCATCATACCTACACATATCACTGCCAATAACAAGCGCTCATTACTACCCTAGTATTGGTGTATTCTTTTCATATCTACCGCAAGCATGATTGCCCTCAGGGGTTTTACAATGAAAGTTGGATTATGACACCCAATGTTTTGGAACTTATTCTGGACGAGCTGCTAGAATTAACAAGAACATATAGCTTTGGAGGAACCCTGCAATCAATTTTGCTCATGTTATCGATAAACTGAGATGAAACACCAAAATCTTTATCCCAAAATTTATTTTCAAATAGGATCATATTAATAACTATATCCCCATTGCTTATTACAAGCAAGCCATGGCTTAGATTTGTAGCTATTTCAACACGAAATCAAGCCATTTAATGTGATATCTCAACACTTTAACTTTGATAAGTCAAGGGTCTATGACAAGTGTAGTCATGCCTTGAAATTCTAGGGATGCAGTGTTAGGTTGGTTGTTCATTTTCTGATTTTTACCCTTGGTTGAACTAGGAAATTCATTGGTAAAGGCAGTTGTGAATGTGAAAGTAGATCCAATCTTCGACATGCTCACAAATCCAATTTCCCCGTGCATGCAACCAACCAAGCACTTGCTAATGCTTAGCCCAATACCTATTCCCCCATGTTTCCTGGAGACAGATGGACCAACCTACATAAATGGAGTAAAGATGCGAGGTTGGGCTTCCATAGGAATTCCTTCACCTGTATCTTCAACAGGTACAATTAGAGTAATGCAATTAGAGGATTAAAATGAGAAAGAACCTAGAGATCCATCTTGACTGACAGAACTGAATCCTTTCCAATTTTGACATCTATCAACAATAGGAAAGCCACTCAAGGTATCCTTTGATGTTGCAACTTCAATTGAATTGACAACTTCCTCAATAAGATGGATAGTGACAAATATGTGCCCTTTGTCCATGAATTACCAAAGAATTACTAAATTAGATTCCATGATGCTTGTTATAGAAAAATACTTCTCACTTTAGCTCTTTCGATGACTACAATTGGCTGGAATAATGGAAAAATAACTTCATTTTTTAAAATATTTTATGAAATTATATTAACTGATTAGAACACCGACAATACATGACTAGGGTAAATCTTTAAATAAATTCAGTTTTGCCCATTTTTTAAACCATGAAGAATAGGACACACTTTTTATAACAAAAAGAATGTAAATCAACTAGAATAACTATACATCATAACAGGCAAGCACTTTTTCTACAAAAGAAAAAATATGCATCTGGTGATGCATATTTTCTTCTCTATAGAATTTTTTTTGGAATAGCCTAGACTTACCTTCATTGAATTGCCCATGAGATTTGTGATTATTTGCCGAAACCTTCATAGATCACCCACTAGCTATTCAGGAACCTTATTTGAGACATACACTGTCAATTGTACTCCCAGAAAATAAATCAGGCAAAGCCAATTATAATTATTTAGTGCACATTTTATAATTATCAACATAAAGAAAGTTCAACCACAAAAGGTTAGAAAAATTACCTCTACTCCTTTCTCTTGAGATTTCTTATAGAATAGTGACAAAATATCATCCAAAACTGTTTGTATGTCAAATAGCACTACCTCAAGCTCAGGCTCACCAAATTCAATATGTGCCTGGTCGAAAACCTCATAAATAAGCGACACTAGAGCTTTTCCACAACCCTATGCTATTTTGACATATTATTTCTGTGTTACATCTAGATCTATGTCCATAAATATATGTAACATTCCTGAATGTTCAATTTTAAAGTGAGGTCAGTACTTTGGAGCAAAAGCTTTAATTTTTTTACTTGTGTTGTGTGTGCGTGTGTGTAACCTTGGTAACTTAAGACAAGACTAAAAGAGAGTTTTCAGGTACTTACCAAGAACACCATTCATTAGTGTTTTGATATCGTGAAAAGCAGTGGCCAGAAACTGCAGTATTAATATTTGGTAAGTCCTACTTGAACAATACAAATGTGAGGACTTGAGTTGTTACAAAGAAAACAAAAAGATCACATACCTGGGATTTTTCAACATCAGCTACCTCAGCTCACTTTTTAAGTTCCATCATCTCACAATAATCATCCTCTACCTTAGCAGTGGCAAGAAAAATATGCCCTACGAGGAGTGTAATAACAAGGATGACAATTGATGTAGTGATTGCCAACCATGGCCACAGAGGTTTCTGTTTGAACCTGCACTAGAATCAAACTTGAATTTCATCCATAGTTCATGTATTCATATAACTTCTGCATTTCAATTATTGTAATAAACAAATAAATGAAGTTAGACAACTAGTAAACCTCGAAAAGCAAACAAAAAAAACTTGTTTTAGTAGTAATACTGGCAAAACCATGAGACTCAAGAATCTAAATCATTTTATGTGGAGTTATCTTATGTTAAAACCTATTCTTGAGAGCAAGGAAGTATAAAGACATCATGTTTAAACTTATGCCTAAGAGCAAGGAAGTATAGAGACATTAGACTCTTTATGCGTCATTTCAATTACCTGCAGTGCATCTCATGCTTTCGAAGAGGATCTCCAAAGTTCAAGGAGCTAACATGATAGAATTCATCATCTAATATGTTTGAACCATACATGGGAATAGGGTGGGTATGTTTAGTAGTATCATACACATTGAAAATCACAATTTTCTTGCTAGCGAGTTGTTGAAGTAACTTTTCAACCAATGACCCAATATCAAAGACACCACCAAGATACCTGCAAAATAGTGGTTAAACATTAAAGCTCTCTCTAAAATAAACAACATGCATTAATTGTTTTCTTCTAAATTTTGAAGCAGATATAAGTAAACCAGAAGTGCAGATTAGTTAATTGCCACTAGAAATAAGCTATGAGAATGTTAAAAAATTTAACAATGACATGTCCCAATAAGTTCTAAAATTCACACATACCCATTTGTTTCTTGAATCCTTTCATTTGGGGTTGCATTTGATCAAAGATCTGTGTTGTAGATTACGAAAGTGAGGATGACTCCTACATGATTCATTTTGAGCAGCCTAAAAGGAGCAATTAAAACTCTTTTCCCTAACTCTCTAGAATGCAAAACATTTTCATGATCTTCCTGTCCATGAATAGAGCAATAAGAGTCATAACTCAAACTATAGTTGAAATAAGAAAAATTGATTGAAAGATTAGTTAGACTTTCATGAAAACTAAGATTGTTCATGTATATTATAATTCTAGAAAAAGTAGTCCCACTAAGATGAGCAATACAAAAAGAAAATGTGTGTTCAAACAAACTAGAAGGGAGCATTAAACATGAAATGGTTTTTTTTTAAGTGTACTAGTGACATGTTAAAACACAAACTTAATACTTCACAAACATTACCAGAGAAGATGTGAAAGAAACCCACCTTTCCTAACAGCACATCAACCGAAATGACATGGGAAATTGTTTCTTGTGCAAAAGTGAAAGGAGCATATTCTTCTCGAACTGGGGAAGGCCCCAATGCCTCGAGGGCATAGTCATCCTCATGAATGGGGTTTTGCTCAATGGTATCCATCCTCTTGATGGTCCAACCTTGTTGCTTCTTGAATTGTTCCCTTTCATAATGAAGCACCCTTCCAGCATAAACGACGCCACTATTAAGGGGCCTCTCAAAAGCAATTAGTTTTGTGTACCTAGCAAATGTTCTCTGTGGGTTTTATAAGTTAGAATTTAGAATGATTGCCTCACAAAAGCAAAGAAAAACACCAAATCTTATCTCAGCTTGTGCTCAATTAACCTTGTTAATCACTGCTTAGTGAATTGGGAGACAGTGAATTGAGCTAGTAACCTGATCGATGGTAGAAGGGAACTTAGCATGGTGGAACGTTGAGATGAGAATTGACATGGTTTGGATATGGTTCATACTAACATTAAATTGATCCTGAAGCATCCTAGCCCTTTCATCACACATGGTTGCCAGGGTCTCTCTCCTCTTCTCAGTAGCTTGAAGGGTCATAAAGAAAAAGATCCACAAAGATACCATGGTCAAGCCCAGTACCCATGTCAGCAAAAGCTTTCTCCACAGAGTTCTCCGAACGTTCTTGGACCCAATACAGTGTTGATGAATTTTACAACTATTGTTTGACATCTCCCACCACTTGAGCCATATCTTGCCACCACCGCCAAGAAAACCAGCCTTGGTTCCCATAATTCCTCTGTTGTTGAACCAGTTCATGTATATGACTGATATAATCCAGCAACACAGTGCCAACTTGAGAAGAAGTCTTCTCAAGTCCAGCCAACATGGCTGGACGTGAGAGGACCCCTCTTTCGTCTCCCAAAACCTCGTCTGGCCTGACCACCATGGCAGGATTGCTTTACAGCACCGATTCCACCTCCACGTTGCTCAGTTCTTGCAGCCACGTCCCCTGTGTAGAACCACGGCAACCACCCATTCTTGGTCTTTCAAGTATAATTATATAATTAAAACTATACTAATTATATTATATATATAAACTAGGGGGAATTGGGTTAAATCGCGGTTGACAAATTGATTGAAGAATGGAAAAGTGAGTTGCATTTGCGCAGTGTATCCCCACCTTTTGCTCCCTTTCCCAAAGATGTGTGCTTCGTTTTTTTTTTAATCTCTCGCCTGCATCCATTCGTCATAGAGTGATTAGCCCAGCACCGGAGATTCCTCAGCTGTCGGGCTATCCACTTGCAGTCTACTGGCCTCCGTTTAACACCCCTCCACTGGGGTTCCTTCCTTACACTGACCCCTGGTATGGGCATACTTGTCGTAGCCAAAACAGATTAAAGACAGCCCCTCATAAGCCACTGAATAAGTCTTACTATCAACCTTATCTGAGGAATTGAACAAGTACATTCATGAGATTGACAAGAACAGTAGTCCAACAGCTTTCCGATTGCATGCAACTCACTCTTATGGTAATACCTAAATAAAGGAGAACCCTGGTACCCTCGCCCAAGCCACCACTCTAGATATCCTCTTCGTGGCTTGGCTGGATCAAAGTGAATTGTCCATGGTTGCACCGTCAAATATATATGCTCCAAAGACCATCCACAGGTCGCCCGTGAGGACCCTCGTATAGTTCTCTTTCAAGTCAAAGGTGACAAAGAAGTCCCCTTCGACATCAACTAACTGATTACAGCCCTTGGGTTTCCAGACTAGCAGGAGTTTCATCAGCAAGTCCCCATAATAAAAGGTTCTCTGTAGGAGTTTGATGACGAGGGTCTTCTCCATTCCCGTCATTATAGCATATTCTTAACCTTGTTCGAGTCATCTATTGTTGGGATACCACCGTCATTGCCAATCTTATAATCCTCATCAGTTAGGGTGACTTCTCCATCCTTGGCCCCAATGGTTCCTATCTTGTCCATATTTAGTAGCTTATTCCGATACGAGACAACAGTGACAAGTATCAGTTCTACCATCAGCGTATCCATCTCTTTGACCTCAAGCCCCACCTTCATCTCATGTGCATACCTTTTGGGTGGGCCGAAGGCTATCCAGTATCCACCGCTAAGGACGACGATTCTTCTTTCCTGTTCAGAGCGTTTTCCATCCTCTATCTCCAACATGTGCCAGTTTTAATGTCATCTCTCTACTAAAATATAAGAACCTTGCAACCTTGAAGTTCTCTATAGGTCTGTCTGGAAAATATAATAAAAGGGGATTACATAAATGTCCCAAGGAATAGAGAATATTATCGTCATGTCCCTGGAAATCATCAAGTTGATCTAAAATCTCAAAGGACAATGTGACAAGAGCCTCTTGCCCTCATACATTAAAGATTAAAAAACTAAAACTTGAAAGAGAAGACTAGAGAGTAGCTCCACTTTCAGCTGCATCTTCACTCATTCCAGAGAAGGAGAAGCTTCCTGAGGAATGAACCAAGTTCGTATTGTTACTTCCATAATCTATCCTATCCTTTACTCTACCAGTGGAGGAACCTTTTCTATTTATCATATGTGCACATATTGAGGTTCACAAGTTTTATCTCATTTTCACCACATAATACGGAAAGTTTATATTTTGGTTTGAACATTGATTGGGTTTGAGTGTTTTGGTACAGAGGATATCATTCTATTCAAAGTCTGTTGATTGTATTTTATATCTTTATGATTTAAGTTATTGTTTGATTGTGTATGGGGTAGGGTTTTTAATTGCTATCACGCTCTGTTGATAGCATGTTTAGGTAGAAATGAATGAAAAGGGATTCCAAATTTTAGTATTGATGTTTCATTGAGTGAATGCCATATTCTTCCAAGGGGATCGATCACTTTTGACAGGTTACATGAAGAATATCAAATCACTTTTAGCCTTTCAGGTTCAGCTTAAGAAGATTTTAGTAATACCTATATGACAAAGATAGATTTGGTTGATCGTCTAATTATACACAAGTTTTTAACTTGATCCTTTAATGTTGTGAAGTAACTTTTTTAGTCATCTAATCCTAACACCACCCCTCAAATGATATAATTTTTTGTGCCAATCATAGCTCTTTTTATAAATTATAATTAATATGTTATCATTTAAGAATGTTTTGCTCACATTTAAAACTTCAATAGCAACATTTCTTTCTGTTAATGTATGACACCAACATTTCATAGCAATTTCCTGAGAAAAAGTAATTCAAAAGCAATGGTAGCTGATCAAGATTCTCGAGACAAAGGTAATTAATTCAATTATGTTACTATCCCTATGCCTAAGTTAATTCAATCAGAAACATCTTTTTTAAAAATATAATAATAAATGACCATAAGCTTTAATTTCAACTGTATGGGTTTCAAAAACTAAAGGCAACCATCCAAACTAAACCAAATTAAGAATGAAGAATGATGAAGAACTTCACATATGGAAATGAACTGCAAGGTCTTAAAACCAAACCATTGCATTGTAATCATCAAAAGAAATGATCTGCTAGAATTGGAGAAAACTTGCGCCAAGGGCAAATATAATGTGCTTCACTAATGTTCTCTGATGCCCCATAAAAGTTTTCAAATTCTCGAATGCTTCTTTTCCTTATTTATTTTGATAATTGGATTATACATGAAATGAATAACATTTTGATATTTTGAGTTTAAATTTTTTTCAAAAAAAAAAAATTAAAAAATGCATGATTTTAGCTTTTTTTTTTTCTTTGAACGATTGTAAAAACAAAAACATAAAAAAATGTACCGTTTTATACTTATGAGATGTCAAGATGTTACTCATTTTGGGTAAAATCTAATCACAATAAAGACAAGCAGTAGAAACATCTGGGGGTCAGGGTATTACGAAATGCATTAGAAAGAGGCACATTAAAGGCCCAAACTCAAAAAACTGTCACGCAAGCTTCTCCACCGCTGAATCATCTATATATTAGTCTTGACTTGATTCCTGCGATTGCATCCATAAAAAGAGCAGAGAGCTTGCACGAACATCATGATAAAGATCAATAAGACAATTAGAAATGTCAGAAACTGCCATGAACCAAACACATAAAGCTTCACAAATCTCCATGCTTTAACGCTCATTCTGCCATTATAGTACCTGTTCACATCTTCAATTACCTTATCCAAGAATGGCACTTTTGTCAATATAATGGATTTACTCATCCCATTCCATAGGTTAGCCACTTGTTCATCACTCTTCAAGTGGTTCAGAACAATCCCTTTTTCCCTCAGAATCTTTGCATCTTCCTCAGAATCTATGATCCCATTCATAAATTCTGTGTACCTTGTGAAAACAAGTGGTCCACATGTGATTGAAGCTTCGTAGGCAACCAAGTTTCTCAGAAACACTTGACTATTTATGTCAATGGCTGTTGTGGGAAGGTGAAGTGTGGTTGCTTCTTCATCAAATCTGATGCTTTGAATTGATCCATTACGGGCTGGTGAGAAACAAATTCCACAATTTGAGAGTTCTGTAACACAAGGGATGGAGATTTCCTCCATTAATGGTGGTTTGTTGATATCATCAAAAATTTCTGGTTTTGATTGCTCATTCTCTTGTGAGAAGAACAAATATTCCAAAGGGTGTTTTATCATTCCAACCATTGGAAGGTTACTGATTATTGTCAACGGCAAACAAATGATGATCTTCAATGGCTGGTATAACATTACCTGAAGACAATATTTGAATATTAATATTAATCAGAATTATACTCAAAGTTACAACATACAAGTATGCTGTACAAAAATACATTAAATTCGTAGTTCACTAATGATCTAAATGAAAATGGAAGGTATACGGCTACCTTGAATCTGGCCAGGTAGATTGCCCACATGAAATAGACTCATGATCTGGACTCAATTTATCTTATACAGCAAAAGCACGACGGGAGAGGAGAAGAGAGTCTTTTGGGGAGAGCATAAAACTATCATAAACCTCTCTTCCTAAAAAACTTTCTTCTCCCATCCCTCTATGCTTTTGCTTTCTACGATAAAACCGAGTCCTGATCGTAACTCAGTTTCGTGTGGTCGGATTCGAGGCACACATAAACCTTCACAAACAAATTCCAAAAAAGATGGGGTGTGTGTGTTCACAGGAGCCAAAATGACATAACAACTAGAGAAATCTAACATAAGTTGATACACGTACGTATGTGGATTAAACTTGAAAAAGAAGTACTCCAACTATACCTTTTGAATGAAACTTATTGATGACTTGATCAATTTTGATGCCATCTTCCAAATCTCACCAAGGGCTTGCGTAGCATACCTCACAAGTGATTTTTCATTTCCTTCCATGTCTCTATTATGATTCTCATCCAAGCCAATCATATTTGGCTGTTCTTCTTCCAATTTGGGCACAATCATATTATACAAGAAATCTAACAAATGTGCAGATTGTGAGACCTGTATTAATACCTCTGAATAATTCTCTTTAATCATCTTAAAAGGGGAAATTTCCTTAAACAACCCTATTAACATAGTAAGAAGTATATCATCTGTTGATGATGATTCTATTGATGACGACAATTTGAACTCCAAAACTTTTCTCAAAACAAAAATTGGAATCTGGTTCTCAAGCATCAGTATGTCTCTTAGGGTTTCATTTTGACCTAATTTCCTCCCACCATAATCAATAATCACTCTTCCTTGTTCATGAAGAAACTCAAGCAAGAAGGAGGCATCAATAATCATCATCCACACTAGGGTTTCGCCATTGAAATTTAAGTACTTGTGGTAGCATGCTCTAATCCTATGTTCATATTTTCTCAATTGGTCAACAAGTTGTTCTATGTTGAGGCCAATGATTTGAAGCTTTTTTTGAAGTCGTTTTGTAGCAGCAAGTTTGACCCTCTCAGTATCCCTCAGCTCTGGACGCCAACAATGGTAAGGACCAATTGAAATCTGTTAAAAGTTATATATAATTCCCAAAGTTTAGTTGATAGAATATAGATACTATTTATTCCATATGATCTAGTTTCATATCTAGAAAGGATCGAATAAGTCAATTATTGATAAAGTCGGTGAATTGATGGCTGAACACTTGAACCGATCTAAAATTGCTTGATTGTACGGAATCAAATATTTTTAGAACAGGTAAAAATAAAATAAAAATGGCTAGATTATTAGGTTGATGATCGGTTCATACATTGTGCTATTATATTTTGAGTTAACTTAGAAGGGCGTCGTTTTGGATTTTTTTTTTAAAAAAAAAATCCTAGAAACGATGTATACAAGCATCAGTTCTGTACATATTTTAAATTCGATTAATGAGTATTGTGATCATTCATTACTATTAATTACCTATTTTGATTTCAATTTGTCACAATATACATTAACTTGATTAGATTTAAAAGTTAAGTTATGCAATTTATTTAAGGGTTGTTTTGTTACGTATTTCCTTCTTAATGTTTTCATAGATATGCTTAAACAAAAACATATGGAATTGATTTTGATCAATTTGACCAAAATCAAGAGTAAACATGGAATCAATGCCAACTCATTTTAAAAAAAATGTTGTAACTATCCTGTTTGATTCTTCCTAAAAGCAATGCATCTGGCTCTGTGTGTGGGCGCGCGCGCGCGTGAGCTTTACTATTTAGTTACAAATCCAAGGAACAAACCAGTGAGACATTTTGGAAAGATTAAAATGAAAATTTTAAAAATTTCTTAAGAATAAAAATGCGTATTCACTTTAAGATCAATGAGAAAAAAAAGATAGAAAAACCTGTTTAGGGACATAAGAATCTGGATCGCTAGTCATAAGGGACTTGGGAACATTGAAAATAGACACAAATAATTCGCCATTATCGTCATCCTCATCAAGCTCTTCTTCTAGTGTTTGACGAATGTGAATCACCCACCTAAGCTCATCTATGTCAGATTTGTTGAACTCATTTGAGATGGTAGCTCTGAACAAAGACATGAATGAGAGTAATTTGAAGTATCTTGGAATAGTCTTTTGTTCTTGTTTGCCTTGAAGAAAGAGATATATTTAATGAAGAAGGTTAATTAAGAGAGTGAAGCTTTTATTATTGTTATTGTTATTATTATTATCGTTATCACTGAAACGTAATTGATTTTTCGCAACTCCTAATGAAATAATGAGGAATATGAGTTTATTTTAAGATTAATGCCCATTAATTCTGAGTTTCTTTTTAAATATTTATGTTAAACTAAGGTAAATAACAAGAATTGCAGTTAGGTTTCAGCTTCTCTTCATTTAATTTTAGTTTGTTTCACATGTTCTTTTAAATTTGTTCATCTACTTTGTTCTTTGTCATGAATAAGGTATAAGGGAAAAGAATGAGTCTTGATTGAGAATAGAACTCCCAATTATTTAAGGAATGAGAGTCCTTATCACTTACGACAATATTAGTTGATTATAGATTTTATTTTCTTAAAAATAAAGTAAATAAAGTAGTTTTATGGGTTAATGTAATCTCAACCATTTATTTACAATATGACTTGATGGAATGCTCAGCATTAGCGGGTTTGGTCTTGTGGTTTGGTATATGGGACCCACATTGCCATTTACAATCCTTTTCCTTGGAATTATAGGTTTTTGAGTGTACCAAATTTGGTAGGTGCGTTACTTTGGTCTCTATTATAAGTGCTTTAAATAAGGAAAGTTTGGTTTTAAATATAAGTCATATGAAGAGTTACTAATGACCATTTTCTAATTTTACTCTATTTAAATTTTCTTAGAAATAGAGAAAAAGGGGAAAGAGGTGAAAAGGTTTGTAAATAGGGAGAGAAAAGGGGACGGGGAGATAATTTTAATAACAACAAATTTGAAAAAATTTATCAATTATAATATATATTTAATGAGGTTGCTGCCATGTTAAATTGGAAACAAGTTCTTCACTTTGAAGGAAAAAAATTGTGTACGTTTATGATATATCCCTTTTCAGGCTCCACACAATGGAAGCCTTGTGCATTGAACAACCATTATAATATATATTAAATTGATCATATTTTTTAAGTTTAGGCTCATTAAAAAAATTTATTTCTCCATATTTAGCATACAGATTCTCTCCTCTCCCCCCCCCAAAAAAGAATTAAATAAGGGTAAAATTGAAAAATAATTATTAATAACAGTCAAGTAGACTTATATTTAGAAATAAATTTCTTCTTAAAGTACACTTACCATAAAGACTAGAGTAAGTATTGTTTTTAAAATTTAGGCCTTGCTATTGATGATGGAGGATTAATCCTTGTAAGTTAATTTTCTAAAATGATAGCAGACATGCCAAACTTGGATAAAATTATTAAATTATGAGATTAATTTATAAGATTATTTTCTGGAATAACATTACCATTGTCAATTGACAAATACTTGAGCATTGTTATCAAGTGTGGATGTCCATAATCTTTGTCTTTTGGAATTATACATTTAAAGCTATATTGGATGTTCAAAACCACATAGACTCTTAGAATTTCATTTTATGATTAAAGACTATAACCTCCAATGCCTTTATATTGTATCATATTGTGGATTAATTTTTATGTTTATGATATTGTAACTCTTGGAAGGATTTGGAGCCTATAAATAGAGTTGTAACACAAAGGGTCGGATGGACATGGAATATACATGTGAATGAGATATACTTCCTTGTTTCCTCTCTGAAATTCTTCTTCTATTATGCTCTTCTTCTACTCTCAAATTCTCTCATTTTATAACACGTTATCAGCACAATATTTTACCGGATGAGTTCTTAGCATATTGTTGATTCTTGTAGATTTTTGTTTGTTGCATAATGACATCTAGATTGTGTGGTATGTAGGTTTTTTTTCTCAGAGTTACTTTAGCAACTCCCTTTACTTTCTCTTACTGCATCTTTGATTTATTTACTCTTGATCAATCTAGGATAATCTGATGAGTCACTGTATGGAATTAGTTGATTCTTTTACCGGATATTTTAAACATCGGATTCCATGGTTAGGATTGGAGATTGTTGTTATTATTCTATCTCATTTCAATTTTCCTTATAATTTCTTTGATATTATTGATGTTATTTTAGTTTTGGTTTGAAGCCATATTAATCTTATTTTATATATTGAAAGTATAACCTGAAGTCATATTATTTTGATTATATGGCTAGAAGCCATATTCATTTTATGTCTTGAGATTATATAACCATAAGTTATATCGAATGGCCAGAAGCCATATATCTTTTCCTATCTGACAATATAGCTATAAGCTATATTCATCTAATTCCTTATTATTTGGCCAAAAGGCATATACTTTTGTTGGATGGTTAGAAGCCACATGATTCATTTATCCTGAAGATAAATGACTAAAAGTTATATAATACTGACTTCTTATCATCGGCCTGAAGCCATGAGATTTTAATTTTTGTTATAATATTTTACTTTATATTATTTTTTTTATCTTTACGAATTTTATTTAATTATCATTCGTATTATTATATTTGCATTGTTACATGTTCTCCTATTTTCTATTTTATTCATTGTTATTTATTTACTGTTATTACAGTAAACCAGAAGTTTACTGATCAAGATAAATTTATTATTAGCATAACTTGTTTAATCATCTAAATCATCTATAAGATGCAACTTATATTCAACAATTATGAACTAACATCTATTGAAGAACCAAAAGATTCTTCATGAATAGCCAACATATTATATAGTTCAAAAATTATTATGTTTTGCTTGTTATCAATATAATATGAATCATAAGAAGATCATTAGTTATGATTTGAAATGGATTTTTACATTTATGGAAATATATTAATTTATATGGGCCCATTCAAAAAGTATGTAAACCATACATGTATTCAATAAAATTGATAGACGCATCTATAAAATGGTTACATATGTGATCATTATTAGCTTGCAGCCTGAAGTTTGCAAGATTGTTTGAATAAATCATTATGATGATGAGTGCACAATTTCTAGATTGTACGACCCATAAATCATTTGTTAAAACCTCCGTGTATAGTTTGATTAATACTTATGAGAGCTAGATTTTCATTTCAGTGTTGGCATATTTGACTTGATATATTGCAGCACTTATACATGTCAAGCCAACAAAATTCTCCCCATGAAATTGGCCTTTGGTTAGGAGCCAAATATTTTCCATCTTAAATATTTGAATGTGCAATGTTTATTCTTATTGATCCACCACTATGCACATAGATAGGAAGTTGAGATAAATGTTGGGCAAAATTCTCCTCCTTGTTTGTCTCTAAATGAAACAAAATGGTATTTCTAAATGGAACAAATGGGTTTATGAGATTTGTACTGCATTATTGGTTAATTGTCATTTGACAAAGTTTTTCCATATGAGGGTGAGAAATTGAGTAGCTAGAAAAGAAAACACACTGAATGCATTATTAATATCAAATGTATATCCTCAAAAATAATAGTATGAATCAGAAGTGCATCGAATATTGCATTCATGATATTTTGCAAAATATCTGCCAGATTCAATTATTGACTTAAATGAGAATTACCAATTCTCATATTTCAGCTGAAAATGTTTCAATTAATATAATAAGAATGAGACATGCCTAAAGCATGGGAAATCAATAGTTTCTAAATATAACACTTTGGATAAAGAGGAGCATATTATTAAAATGATGATATTGAGGAGGCTAGCACTCTAGAAGAGACTAAGACATAACTAATTGCAAAAACCTCAAGAGAGGTTCAGGTTCTTAAAAAGTAATATTGAGATTTTGATAAGTTATATCGCAATGAGAAAAATGGAACCGAAAAAGATAAAGTTGTTGACAACAGTTTTGATAATAATATTACATGATCAAATGATGATCTTCTACATAAATCTATCTTGCAAAATAAACAGAAAAGTGATTGGCCATGATCAGAGGTAATAGGAAAAGACGCAGTGAAAATACGATTATGCTATTTCAATGTGAAAATTATGGACCTACAGTCCAAACACATGAAATACAAATATATTCTATGATATATAAACATTTATGTGAAAACAAAGGTTTTCATAATGTTATAATGATTGTTATGATATATAAGGTATATTACTTGATGGTGGATAAAAAATAATTATTTGTCTTGTAGAATATATAAAAAAAAATATGTTTTTATTGAATATTATTAAAGCCTATGCATATGGCTCATTGGAAAGTGAAATATGCATCAAAATGCTGGAAAGATATATGACACCTAAGCATATCTGAGTATATCATTCAGTATATAAAATGTTATATGGAATTAAGATTTGTATATATATATATAATTGATTGAAAAATGTATAGAATAAATCAATATATCCAGAAGATATGATTGAGAAATACATTTTTGCATATAATCTGATGATAATGCATTTGTATAGTTAGATAAAAAGAAGATTAATTATCTGGAAAATCATTGATGACATTCGCATTCAAGAAATATGTTTCATTGATAATGAATGATATTGTCATCAGAAAGTGATATTGTCATCAAGAGGAGTAAAAGTAATGTTATCAGGGGGAGTAAAGATTATGTTGTACACTTTTCCTTAACCAAGGTTTTGTCCCACAGGGTTTTCTTGGTAAGATTTCTAACGAGGCAGCTTCAATATATATTGTGTATTATTTTTGCTTCACTATGTTTTTGTCCCATTGGGTTTTTCATAGTAAGGTTTTAATGAGGCACAATATTTGCTTATGGACATCCAAGGGAGAGTGTTATGAATATTACAATATCATCAAGTGTGGATATCCATAACCTTTGTCTTTTGGAATTCCACACTTAAAGCTATATTGGATGTTCATAACCACATAAGCTCTTAGGATTCTATTTTATGATTAAAGACTATAACCTCCAATGCCTTTATGTTGTATCATAATGTAGATTAATTCTTATGTTTATAACATTGTAACTCTTGGACGGATTTGAAACCTATAAATAGAGTTGTAACACAAAGGGTTGGATGGACATGTAATATATCTATGAATGAGATACACTTCGTTGTTTCCTCTCTCTAATTCTTCTTCTACTCTCAAATTCTCTCATTTTATAACAAGCATCATGATTTATAGGGTGTTGGAAATGATATTCTATTCAGGTAAAAAAAAGCAATATATATATATAGAGACACACACATATTAGATTTAAGATCAACTAAGTTCAACATCCAAACAATAAGCTCATGATTTCTTTATTGCCATTGCAAGTACTTATTCCAAGTATAAAAAGTATGATAACTTGTATCAATACTTAAATAATGTAAATTTGTTTCTATGAATTCTCTATGAATCTTTACTTTCTTCTAAAAGCTTGAACTTATAACAGCTTTCTAGTGTCTTTAAAAAATTTAAAGTATGCTTTACACTTGCGTCTTCTACATTAAAAAAGAATCATACCCAGATCATTGGTTCGGTGTTAGTACTAACTCTTTGGATTTCTTTAATTTTAATCTTTGAAGATTGGTATTCCTAACATGGCCTCATCGGTAGATCTGTAATGTGTGGCATTACCTGGACTAGATCTTTAAACTTGGTTTAAAAGAGCACACGTTAAAAATGCCCCGTGTCTTCACTTGTTAAGCACACATTATGGGACGTCCCGTGTCTTCAGTTATTCTTCGTATTATTCATATTAAGTACACATTAAAGAAATTTTTATCATTCAATTCAAATGATTAAAAATATATTTTTTTAAAAAAATCAACACACATTTTTTTAATAAATAATCAAACTTATTTTTTAATACTCCTTTCGGTTCTAAAATACAATTATTTTGAACCGGAGGATAGGTGTGTTCACTTCCTGTCCCAGCCGTCCTCTTCCGGAGAATAGGGAGAATGGGACATTGTCTGGTCATAAAAAAACTAGGATGTGATAAAATTACTATCGGAATGGATGGAATGAAGGGTGTGTTTCCTCTTATACCAGATATTTATTTTTTGAAGATATAACTAATATTTTTTAGAAGACACAACAAATATCTTTTTACATAAATAGTGGTTATGTAAAAAGATTATCACATTGGTCATATCTTTAATACAATCATATAAAATATTAGAAATATATAATATTTTAATATATCTATTAACGTTATTTAAAGTACTTTAGACTAATGTTAAATGTGGACTCAAGGAATTTAATTCCCATTTAACCCTGGGGACCTTGACTTTAAATTCAAGCCGTTGTCCCCTATAAATTTTTAGTTATTTTATTTCCTACATTATAATCAGGTCCAATTTTTTTTTTTTTTTTTGCTTTTGATAAAGACTCTTATTATATTCAAGTCTTTTATCTCCAATCTAGTGTAAGGTTCAAATTTTAATTGTTTCTTAATTTTTATTAAGATTTCGTTTTAAAAATGATGAAAGACGATGATTACATATCTGTATTATACATTTTCAATCATTCGTATCCAATGTCCAACCCATATCCATACATTTAGTTTTTACATATCTAGAAAATATAAAAATAAAACCTATTAGCATGTTTCAAAACAAATAGATGGGACATTCGGTTTCTATCTCCAAACATTTTTGTTGTCCTATGTCCTTTTCGGATGGACACGGGATAAATCTGTCATGTTTCCACCCCGTGAACACTCTTAAGGTTTGTTTGGTAATCACTTAAAAAGTACTTTTCCGTAAGTCGAGACAAACTTCTCTCACATACTTACCTCGAATTGCGTAAAATCACTTAAAAAAGCTATTTCCAAACATATTCTTAATGGAGAAGTATTTATAGATGAGTTCATATTTTACCTGTTTGACTCAGGGTAACCAGTCCATTTCATCAATAGCTACTCCAAAATCCAAGGTCGGCAAACAAAAAAATAAAAACGACGTCATCAAGGAGTAAGTTCAAGTCTATTTAAAATCCTACCATCCCTTATGCCTTGAAGGGGTTCAAATGATTATGGTTTTTGAAACTTGTCCTCTTAATTCAGTAAAAAGACATTCCCACACCAGAACTCATAAAAAATGACATGATCAAGCACCAAAATTTATCAAAATTGGAATGATGGGGTCATTACAATTACAATGTCTATATATACAAGGGATATAATATTTTATATCTCTAAGTTGTCATTTGCAAAATATGACCCTACATTAATAAATAATACCGTCAAATTTGATACACCATGTGAGGGAACCCACCATTTCCAATCAGATCCAATCCACGCATTCCCCAGAAAGGAACTGAGCATCATATAACTTACTGTCGTCAGTTGAACAGGTCTACAAACAAATATGGCTCACTGTTATCTCTTACGAGAATGCTTATTTTTATTGCCACCAAGAGGAGGCTTATTCTCTTCATCAACTGATGAGAATTCACCAGTTACCCTGCCCAAAAGAGTTCAGTTAGCAACAGTAGTTAAACTTCAGACAAACCTATCCAGAGGAAACACAATTTTCTTTTTCACTTGAACGAAACAGGACATTAAACCTGTCTATTTTTTGTATATCAGAATCTGATTTTAGAATATTTGTAATCTGTTTTCATTTTTTCCTCAACTTGCTTAAAAGATCATAGGGATTTGAATTGCAGATGCAATCAATCCTCTATGCCTCAAACCTGCCTGTGAATAATACATATGAAACTAGTCCTCCGTTCTTGCCCAAGGACAGAAAATTCAGTGACGGCACTGAGATTCTCATAATCAAAATTCAAAATAAAACAATGCTCTAAAAAAAACATAATAATGTACTCCTAGCTGGCATAAGCCTTAACTGATCAAATATTACTACGTAGTATAAGAATTTACGGAAGCAAAATAAACAACGTTACCTATTATACATCAAAGTGGCATCACCTATTGTCCCTGCAACCTTATTCCTTACCTTACGAACACAAACCTGAAGCAAAGCATATAAACAGATATACATTTATTTTATTTAGTATAAATAACAAATGATCACTTAAAGCATCTACAGCCATATCTCAAACACACACCTGTACTTGATCCATAGGCCCAGCTTCAGGATCTCGATTTCGATGAATAACAATTCCATTGTCACACTTATATATAAAGTGTGCACTTCCACTTATATCATAGAGATTAGGAGGTCCCCCAACCCAATTTTGGAACTGTCATTTTCATCATGCAATTGTTAACCCACTAGATATATCAGAAAAAGGAAAACAGGAAGGACCAAGATTAGAGCCTTCTGTTACCAACCTGTCTAGGATGTGCTACAAACCAAACATGGAATCCATGATGCTGGGCAAACCGTTTGATTTTGGTAGGCATCTGACTAACATATTCCGTTTCAGTCCTGAAACAAACAAGTAAACATCATTTATAGTATGCAACAAAAAGAAAAACCGACTGTGCGTATGGTAGGGGAGACATTAATGCAAGTATATATCATAAACAACGTTCTATCTGTTGGCATTGTTCACTTTATTTTGCTACAACAAAAGTAGCAAGTTGATGATGAGGCCAACTATGAATATAAGAAAAATAGAGGGAAAAAATCCAAATTAAGAACTAAATCTTTGAGAAAGTCACATGCTAGGAGGGCGCTGATGGTCAAGCTCGTTATAAGGATCGATTTCAAGTCCAAGCACCCCATGCCTTAGCACAGCCATTTTTGCAAGGTCAAGAACCCAGTTTACACTTGAAAGCGATCATCTTCAAACCAAATACGATCAATAAGGAACACCAGCATCAAAACCAACATGGGTAAAGTTAGTAATTTAAAAGTACCCAGACAATTTTTGAACTAATATGCTAAACAATCACTGCCAAGAACCAGCAACCATCATCAAGGAAAAATATTCATTAGTTCTCAACAAACTCAATGATAGAACCCAAACTAGAAGGCTCCTGATATAAGCACTGACAATTCACTTTTAAACAAACATTCTAAAGGCTCTGAAAGCTACAATTGTACAGACTAAGTAATTTATAGAATTCATTGACAAGGCTACAGAATTTCCAGCAACAGCATTAGTACGTACGATAAGGAAAAAGGGGGAAAACACAACCATAGGAGCTTCAGCTCCGACAACCAAGCCAAGCCACAGATCAAGCAGTTAAAATGGCTGTATTCCTGATTCTGATTTCCACTTCATTTTAACAAGGTTCTATCTTTCTCTAGTTTCAAAATACATTAATCGCATTATAACCGATAACTTCCCACAGTTCCAAGAAATGAAGATAATAGAGTGCCAAAAAATTATCTTGTTGTCACTACTTGGGCAAACAGCAGTGGCTCAGTTAGCCAGATATCAAATCATAAAACAAGCTTGAAATTTGAGAAAGAGGGAGGGAGGGGTTTTTTTTTTTTTTGGGGGGGGGGTGGCTTTTGTTGTGGATGCAGCCAAGCCAACGATAAATAGAATTACCTTATGAACTGAAAAGTATCACATAACCAAACTTCCCCTGTTCGAACTCCTCCACACTCGTACGTTCAACAGACTCACCATAGCTAATCATCAGACAAAGACCAAGAGATTGGTGATTATAAACATTCACAAGAGAAAACTTTATTATTAGAAAATAAAATTCGCAAAAATGTGAATCTAAATTTAATTCTTAGCATCCTTTTCAATCAAACCACACTGCACATCATACGGTGATGTGACAGAATGTTATCTGATAAATAAAAAACTTCGAACAGCACGTATTGCCTCAAGTAGATGGATACATATACTTAGTGAAAAAACATTTTTTTTGAGCCACCCAGACCAGAAGGAGAAATGTTTGAACGAAAATTATGATACCACCAACAGGTTGGTTATAACGAAAGGGACTAGTGTTCAAAACATAGTGAACCAAGGTTTTCATTTTCGTTGGGACATATACCACATTTAGTGTCTTGAATTACAAGATTGCCTCTAATACGACAACATCTGTGTCTAGCCAGAAAATTATAAAAAAACAAAGAAAAGGAGAAAAAAGAAAAAGAAAATCAACATACTCGCTCCAAGCAATAAAGCATCAGTTGGAGGTCTCAATTGAAAATATGTTTACCACTAGTAAGGGGTTATGCAGTTATTATGGTAGTCATGGATCGCTCATCCAAATACGGGCACTTCATAGCTCTACCCCCCACTTTTTCGGGTTTATAGGTGGTTGAAGCTTTTGTTCAACACGTGGTAAAACTACAAGGCATTCCTAAATCCATAGTGTCAAACAAAGACAAGGTGTTTACTAGCGCTTTATGGGGACATCTCATGAAGCTGCAAGGGTCAAAACTGAATTTTACCTCAGCGTATTGCCCTCGATCTGATGGACAGTCAGAGGCCCTAAATAAGTGCCTGGAAATGTACCTACGTTGTTTCGTTATCCTCATAAATGGCTTAGTTTTTTAACTTCGGGCTAAGTTCTGGTACAATTCATCCTTCCATCACTAGATAGGGATGACTCCATTCAAAATAGTATATGGCCGCAGCCCACCTCCGATATTACATCATTCCCTGTTGGAAGATACACCACTGAATGTTCACCAACAGTTGGTGAAGAGAGATGAATTGCTGGAGCTGTTGACAAAAAATATACAGTGAGCCCAAGAGAGGATGAAACGCTTAGCTGATATGAAGCGTTCGGAAATAGAGTTCCAGGTGGAGGATTTGGTACTCATAAAGCTTCAGTTGTACCGTCAACACTCGGTGCAACTTCGACGTTTCCAGAAATTGGCACCTGTGTACTTGGGTCCATTTAAAGCACTGGAACGGTTGGGCAAAGTGGCTTATCGATTAGAATTGCCCCCACGTGCCAAGATCCATTCGTTTTTTCATGTTTCTGCACTGAAGAAATTCTACGGGGCTGAACCTGTTCCCTCTTATTTACCGCTGCCATTACAATCTGTACCAGAAGGACCCATTATTCAACCTGTGCGTGCGTATTGCGGATACTGGCGTTGTATTCTTTTATTATATAATAGAGTGTGAGAGCGAAATGATTAATCTTACCAATATTAATTTATATTTTTTATTTATATTTCATATAAATTAATTCACACATTAACTCTAATTAATGCATTAATATTTTATTTAAAATAAATTAATATTATATTTTAAAAATGGAATAATAGTTTTTATTCATAATTATATTTTCATTCTAAATTTAATTATATATTTTTATTTATAATAATATATTTTTAAAATTTTGATTAAGATGTATTATATATTCTTAATTACAATTATATAATTTTTATTTTTAATTAATTTAAGAATATTATATTTAATTTACACATTAATTCTACTTAATGTAGTAATGATTTTACTTATAACAAAAAAAACTATATTTTGATATGGAATAATATTTTTAATCCATAATCACATATTTATTTTAAATTAATAATATATTTTATATATAATTGTATATTTACATTGTAAATTACTTTTATAATAATATGTTTTTGATAGTAACAAGGTTCTAATTATTATTTTTTTTAAAATATATATTTTATTTATAATAGTAAATTTTTATAATATATTTTTAATTATAATTATATAATTGTATAATCAATTTAATAATGATATATTTTTATTACAGTAAATTTTCATTTATTTTTACTTTATTAAAATATACTTATTAATTAAAATAATATTTTTCCTTACGTTCATTAATGGAATATTAAAAAATTATAATGTTAAAATTATCTCAAAGGCTCTTCTCAGAAAATCTCAATTTAAAAGGAAGTCTAAATGGAGTAAAGGAGGGAAGGGGAAGGTAAATTTTTTCTTTCCTTCCCTCCAAAATTGTAAATCAAATAAGGGGATATGATTATTTTCCCTTCTCTTCCACCCCATCTCCTTCCCTCCAACCAATCACAGTCTAAGAGGAGATGAGGGTAAACTAATGGATAAAATTCTTTGTCTGCATTTTTGCCTCTCTCAAATCAACATTTGTCTCTAAACATCTTAATCACAATTACGGATTCAATTGAAGCAATGGACCTCAACTTTTTTTTTTCCAAAAATTGAATATGCCTAAATAAGCGTTAAGTTAATAGACTTTTAACCTTACATTGATCCCCAATCTGTATAGTTAAGCCCCTACATTCAACCATGGTGAAAATTAATTTTTTTATGAAATTGTATAAATAATCCCACAAGACCATGAATTATAACACACACACACACACACACACACACACACACAACCCATGAAACCAATTTCATAGAAATTCATGAAGAAGGGAAATCACTTCCAGCAATGACAAACATGAAGGCTTAGTCCAAGAGACCAAAAGTGCCACAACCAAGAATAGTATCATGTTCCAGTTATGGATTACTTCACATGTTATTTAGATAAAAGGTGTAAAAAAATATTACCTTGTTCCAGTTATGGATTACAACTAATCGTAATTTATGACACCACCCAGGTTCTTCAAGTAAACAAAGTTGGATCAAGATCAATTGTAAGCAAATGAAAACAAAGTACCCCCTTATCATAGGTAGTGAGCATCGTTACGAATCAATGAATAAATATATCATTTGCTTAAAATTGCAAGGCCATATATTATTTAAACAACTTTAAACAAATTGGAAAAACCTTGCCCACACAATCTTAAAATCATTATGCAACAAGCAAAAATTTACAAGGATCAGCAAGATGTTAAGAACTTATCCGGTAAAGTATCGTATTGATAACGTATTATGGAACATACAAAAATCTAAAATTGATCATATCACTCTATTAGTTGACTTCGTATATTACTTGACAAGTGCGTAGGTATGTATAGTCAAGAGAAGAGAATGGGGATAAATTAGATAACAGTATGTGCTGAAATAATATAACAGCACAGAAAGTAATCATAATCATAGTAAGATAAATTGGATAAGTACTCTAAATATGCCCGGCAAAAAAAAAAAATCTAAATATGGCCAATAGGATAACGGACAGTTCGGGCTTCCAACAGTAAATTGTTCAGGAGTTTTCTTTTTGGCCAGTTTGTCAATATGTATATATTTGATTATATGAATACTATTATCAAAATTTATTATTCGTCATTATCTCTTTCCTTTTCTTGTCCTTATTTTAAAGTGTATCTATTTTGGGTCTCTTATTTTTGTACGTCTTGTTTGTGTGTGTGTTAGTTTATTACATTATGTAATTTAATATATTGAGTATTTTGGAATGAAAAGTCTTAAATTATTTCAAGTTTCATTTATTTCTGGGAATCAAATTTTCGAACTTGTATATATATATATATCATTAATTGAAGTTAATTATTTCATCTCCTGCTCCCTCTCCATCAGCTCCCTCCTTCTTTTCTTCATATTCTTTTCACTCTCTTCCTCATCTTCACCTCCTCTCCTCCATATTTTGTCTTTCACAATTCTTATTATTTTATTTGTTATTATTATTAATATTTTATTAATTATATTTGTATATTTTCTTATTAATTTATTCGTTTATTCATAAATATATATTATTTATAATATTAATTATTTTATTCTTTGTATTTAATTAAACGTATGTGAGACCGATGTTATACTCTAGACTATTAGGTTAAGTTATCAGTGTCATCCCAACTTTTATTATCTTTCTAGTATATGATATAATATCCAAGTTTTTGATAACTGGGAATAAAGGCTAAACGAGTAATTAAGAATTTTTTTTTAGGGCCTAAAGGATAAAAGGAAAGGAAAGGAAGAGCAAAGATGTTATTTTGCCAAAATATAGACAAAGCAAGAACCTAAGTGTCATTTTACAACTGGGACTAAAGTGGTGATCTTGGAATTCAAGGGACCAAATTGCCATCAATGACATCAAGGGCATTTTGGTAAGTAAGTAAAAGTCAAAGGGCATTTAGGTCAAAGCTTGACCAAAATATCAGAAAATTTTACAGAGTCTCAAAAGATAGAGAAAAATTCACTGATCAATAATTGAGACCCATCTTAGGCCAGAATGATACAAATAACCTTTGCGGGAATTTTAAAGGTTATTTAATATTTGGCTATTTAATAAAATAATTAGTCAAATATAATTATTTAAAATACCCGGAGGCCTCAAATATTTGATTTCAAAGTATGGGAAAATAGCGTAGAAAATTTAGTATTTTCTAAAATTGATTTCAAGAGAAAATTAGAAATAGGTTGTCATAACATAAGAAAAAGGCTTGAAAAAACCCCGAAATAAGGTTTTCTTCTAAAATTAATTAAAGAAAAATCCTGAATGAGAATTGAAGAAGGAAAAATGATTAAAAGAGCATAGGAATTATAGAAATTCTTAAGAACACTAAATTGGTCAAATGATTAGAAAATCTCCAAAAACCATTTTTGCAAAGAAATTTTTGGGTAAAGTAATCCTAAAGCTACTTTACTCTTAAAAAGAGAGATTGTGGGGCTTGAAAGATGCCACTTGGTGTCCTCTTGTTCAAAGAGAAAAAGCAAGAAAGATATTTAACTTAAAGTAGTAGAATACATCAGTGTAAAGTTACCATGTCAGTGTAATTGGGCCCCACAACTTTTACAACACTTAATCAGTCTTTTTTAACCCTTTCCAGCCTCCATTTTTCACCCAAAACACGAGCAAACCAGGCCAAGAGAGAGGAGGAAGTCGTGCACTTCAAGAGGAGCAAGAAGGAGAGAGATTTCAAGCAAGGATCAAGGTAATTGCTCAATTTTTCCCATGGATTTGATCTACAAGCTCTTCTTTTCCTTTTGAATGGTGTAATTCTTGATATGGTGAAGTATTTGGACTGCTAGAGATTTAGGTTTTAGAGAGAGAGAATCAAGAAGAGAGTGATTTAGATCAATCAAATAGAGTGATTTAGATCAATCAAATGTTACTAAACAACTTATGCAATTTGCAACATTTTGGCATTTGGTTTGAAGTGATTTGAGCTCCTATTGAATTTTTGGCATCAAACTCTTGCCTTGGCTGCTGGGTGAAACTGATCATGCATGGGGAAGGAAGTTTTTATGTTGTTAAATGATTGAGAAATGATCTAGGAATGATTTTATGCATGTGTGTGATGATAGAAAGTGAAAACCACACTTGCTGGAATTTTCTATGCATTTTCGGATTTCTGCTGTTCTTTGAGGAAGGAGTGAGTTTTTGATTATTTTGATGCTTCCAATGGATTTAGAAGGCAAAATTGTGTAGGGTAAAAGTGAGAAAACAAATTTGGAAGTATTAGAATCAAAATTGGAAAATTTGGAAGTTAAAGGATTTAAATTGTCAAGAATGAGTTTTATAGACTTTTAGTTGTTATAATGCATTGAAAATGGCCTAATGTTGATGTCAAATGCATTATATTATGTGTAGAAGTATTATTTGCAAAAGAAAGAGGTCAAAGTGCAAGAAGCAAGTTGAGAGGTCACTTGAGAAGCTAAGTGCCAAGTTAAGGAGTTAAGGTAGCAATATTACTATCTTTTTCATTAATATTGTTTATAGTTGTTATTGATGAATTTTGCCATGTTTATATGCTAGAAAATATGCTATGTATTGGTAGTTATGACATGTCATATGATGTGCAAATTCCATTTTAAGTGATAGCATTTCTCATGCAGCATGGCTTGATTGATATGTGTGACAATTATGCTTATTAATGTTATTGATAGTAATTTTTCTATGAAATCTCACCCTCCCATAATAACACCTTATAGGACAAAGTCCCAAGAGCAAAGGCAAGGAACCACAAGAGTAAAGGTGGGTGATTTTCAAATGCACGAGAATGCTTAATCAAGTTGGATGTGGTTCCATGTTATTTTCATGGATTTTGAGAAAATTGTATGTTAAACTTATGTACTATGAAGCATGATGTATGTGCTGTGTAAATAGGTCAAACAAGCTAGATTATCATGTGAAAGTATTATATGTATTAAAAAAAGAAGGGTGAGCATGCAAACTAGCTTTAAAAGGGTCTAAAACCCTTAATAAAGGCTAACGTTGAGATAAAGATAAAATAGGGCAAATGAAGTCTAAATAATTTTAAATTTTCCAGAAAACACTACACATTCCAAGATTTAAAATGAGCTAAAGTTTGCCAAAATTGGATGTGTAGACAGAAAGTTATGATTTTTCAAAGTTAGGGGAAAAATCTGAAAATTTGAAAAATAACCATATAAACAGTAGATTTTTACAAATTAAACTATATTAATTGGTCAATAATTTGGACAAATTGATATTTTTCCTTGTACAAAATTCAGTAAGCTTCATTTAAAGACTTGAACCACTGAATGTCTATTTTTCTAGAATTAGTTATGAATTTTCAAAGTGGGCCCAAAAATCTAAAAATTTATCAAATGAATAGTAACTTTGGTAAGTTTTTAAACTTCGTTGCTTTGGCCAATACTATGTTTGGAACATAGTTAAGTGGTTCAATAATGGTCTCTAATGAGGTATTAAGAGGTAATAAGTGAGGTGTGATATTTGAGCTCTTTCAAATCATGTAGAATTAGCTAGATGATTTATCTCTAGAAATACGCTGATCACAATTGCTTACGATATAGACCATCAAATTGCTAATAACTAGGATAAATATGTTTATAATTAATGGCTAGAGGATATGGGAAACTATATCTTGAGATGACTCAAAAATAGATTTACAATCGTGTTCGAAAGAAAAAATAAGTCCATGAATTAATTACTTTTACTGGAGAATATATATATTATATATATGTCTATAGAGTAGTATTCTCATTTTATATCATATGCTAAACAATCATATATATATATTGGGGTTTTTAGTGATAATGTGCACCATAGTTTTGTTAAATCAAGACTTAGAGAGAGTATGTAATAAAAAATGATATTGAACACATATAGAACATATCACTTAATTACACAATATTTAATTATCTTGGATTGGTTTTTATCCAATATAATAATAGTACAATATTATAGCACATTAAGTATTAAAATGATACATCAAACATTCAGATAGTGATAATATTATTTCCCATCAAGATCTTCAACTTATATGATGATGCTATGGAATGGAACTAACAATATGTGATGTTGCCAAGGCAAGCTCCTTACACACTTGCTCCATGGTTGGGCGAGTACCTGGATTCTCGTTTAGGCAAGTAAAAGCTATTTGTGCAATCAACATCACGTTTTTAGCCACCGAGCCTCGAGGATAAGATAGCCTTTGGTCAAACACTTCCATCAAATCCAAATTATAAGCACCTATTGTTGGTGCTGTAGTAGAAGATGGTGATGAGAAACGTGACATTATGAGATCTCTTGGATGTTTTCCCATTATTATTTCCAAAGCCAACACTCCAAAACTATAAATGTCACATTTCTCCGTCACTTCCATTGTGTAAGCAAGTTCTATAATAAAATCAAAAGGATTATCATGAAAAGAAAAAAACAATGTTAGTGATGAAAATTTAATTGTTAAGCAAAAGAAAGCATAAAATATTGCTATGTAACTTATCATAAGTAAGAAACATCAGATAATATAAAAGAAACTTAACCTGGAGCAGCATAGCCATAAGTACCAGCAAATGAGGTCCAATTGCTAGAATCTGAATACAAAAGCTTGGCCGTCCCAAAGTCCGAGATGTGAGCCTCATAATCTGAGTCTAAAATAACATTTTTGCTTGATATGTCACGATGAACTATTGGAGGTGAGCATCCATGGTGAAGATAGTATGAAGCATTTGCCACCCCTTCAACAACTTTAATTCTTTTACTCCAATCCAATGCAATTGCTTGTGTCTCATCACTTAGTATCTTATCCAAACAACCCCCTTCCAAGAATTCATAAACCAAAAAAGAGAACTTTGAATGCCAACAAAACCCATATAGCTTGATGATATTACGATGCCTAGCTTTTGTCAAGGCCCAAATCTCACTTGTAAAAGCTTTTTCTTGACACATATCTTTTTCTGGTACTGAATGAAGCTTTTTTATAGCCACAACTTGACCTGTGGATAATTCAGCTTTGTATACGCTTCCAAATCCACCCATCCCAACAAGATATTTTTCATTAAAGTCCTCTGTAGCTTCAATAATGTTTTCATATACTAAATTACCGTCATAACTCCATATAGCAAACAAATTTTGATTTCTCACATCTCTTTCTTGACCTTTTTCTTTCCTTACATTAAGATGGCAAACAATATACGAAATTCCCAGCAAAATTACTGCTAGTAACACTGGTCCTAAACCAAGGGATAGAACATAGAGCACCGCTTTAGTTCTCTTATGATGACTTTGATCGTAACTTTTTGTTGGGCAACTTGGCAAGCCAGATTCATTTCCACATAAGCCTTTGTTGTCTTTCAATGTCTCAATTGAAGCGTTATGAAAGGCAATACTATTTGGAAGAGGACCTTCTAATTGATTGTGTGAGATGTCAATCATGGTCAAACTTTTCAAATCATCAAAAAATGAAGGAATCATACCAGAGAAGTTATTACATGAGAGGTTCAATGTTTCCAATTGTTGTAGCTCTCCAAGCATTGTTGGAATTCTACCGGACAAGGAATTCACACTAAGATCAAGAAATTGAAGATGTTGCAATTGTCCCAAACTAGATGGAAGGCTGGAGAACTTATTTTCACTTAAGTTCAATTCCCATAACTTAATCAACCCTCCAAATTGTTCTGGAATTGGGCCACTTAAATGATTGTTAGCCAAACTCAACTTTTCAAGGTTCTTCAACAATCCCATTTTGCTAGGAATGCTGCTTGAAAGTTGATTGTTGCTTAGCTCAAGTTCTATCAATAATGACAAATGACTCAACTCTTTTGGAATTTTTCCATTCAAGTTATTTGATGAAAGATCAAGGCGTTGTAACTTTGTTGCCTTGCTTAGTTCTCGTGGTATGCCCCCTGATAAGTTATTATTAGAGATCTTAAGGCTTGTGATATTATGACACTTCCCCCATGTAGGCGACAAGTGTCCATAAATTGCATTGTTACTTAAATCAATGTAGTCCAATATTGGATATACACCAAAAGCTTCTGTGACATTTCCTGTGAGTTGATTGTTTTCAAATCTTACTCTGACAAGGCTTGAGCAATTCTTCAAACTTCTAGGAATTGGACCACTGAATTGGTTTTCATTTATAGAGATATTAGTAAGCAATCCTCCAAGGCAAATGTCTTGAGGAAAATGACCTTCGAAATTGTTGTATGCAAAGTGCAAGATTATCAACTTTGTAAGGTTATTCATTTCTGATGGAAGATTGCCACTAAGTTTGTTTTGCAACAAAAATAGTTCAGAGAGGTCAATCAAGTTTCCAATGCTAGATGGAATAGATCCAGAAAGGTTATTTGTACCTAAATATAACAAGGAGAGCTTTGTCAAATTTCCAATACTAGAAGGAATAGTTCCAACAAGGTTGTTTGTATTCAAATCTAACACGAAGAGCTTTGTCAAGTTTCCAATGCTAGAAGGAATAGTTCCAAAAAGGTTGTTTCTACTCAAATATAATGTGAAGAGATTTGTCAAGTTTTCAATGCTAGAAGGAATAGATCCAAAAAGGTTGTTTGTATCCAAATCTAACATGGAGAGCTTCGTCAAGTTTCCAATGCTTGAAGGAATAGATCCAGAAATGTTGTTTTTACTCAAATATAACTTGAAGAGCTTTGTCAAGCTTCCAATGCTAGAAGGAATAGATCCAGAAATGTTGTTTTCACTCAAATATAACAAGGAGAGCTTTGTTAAGTTTCCAATGCTAGAAGGAATAGCTCCAGAAATGATGTTTTCATACAAACTTAAGTGGGAGAGCTCAGTCAAGATTCCAATGCTAGAAGGAATAGATCCATAAAGGCCATTTGTACTCAAATATAACTTAGAAAGTTTTGTCAAGTTTCCAATGCTAGAAGGAATAGGTCCAGAAAGATTGTTTTCAAACAAACTTAATTGGGACAACTCAGTCCATTTTCCAATGCTAGAAGGAATAGATTCAGAAAGGTTGTTTATACTCAAATCTAACTCAGAGAGCTTTGTCAAGTTTACAATGTTAGAGGGAATAGATCCAAAAAGGTTGTTTGTACTTAAATTTAACAAGGAGAGCTTTGTCAAGATTCCAATGCTAAAAGGAATAGATCCCGAAAGTTTATTTGCATCTAAATCTAATACAAAGAGCTTCGTCAAATTTCCTATAGCTTCAGGAATATGGCCAGTCAAATAATTAGAACTTAAACCTAGTTTGTTAAGCCTTGTCAACTGTGTGATCCAACTTGGAAATGCTCCAGAGAGATTATTATGATTCAAAGAAAGTATTGAGAGTGTGGACAAGTTTCCAACACTTGTTGGAATGCTACCAGAGAACTCATTATGGTTAAGATCTATAATACGAAGTTTGGAAAGTTGACCAATCTGGGGAGGGATAATCCCATGAAATGAGTTGTTTTGCATATGTATGATTTGGAGATTGGGGAAAGATGAGAAATTGAAACTATCAAGCGTACCTCTTAACCCAAAATCTCCAAGAGATATAGTGGAAATGGAGTTGAAGTCATTGCACCCAATTCCAACCCATTTGCAAGTTTGATTGCTATTATCTTCCTCCATGAAGGTAGCAGAGTTTGGCTTTGGTTGTCAAGGCTGGCCTTCCAGTTTAGCAAAGCATTTGCTTCACTGTTGAGTGAAGTCATGAAAGAGTATACAGGAGATGGGAACAACGTCAAAAAGCAAACTAACAGTACCCACCAAATTCTTAGCTTCTCAGAACATTGAGGTTTTCTAATGAGGAATGCCATGGCTATGAAGGAAATTTTAAACAATGAGAATGATGTAGTTAACACAATGAATGTTAAGAGATATATATATATATATATATAAGCAAATGAATTTATAGTCAATTTATTGACTGAGTTTTTTTGGCCAAACAAGTGTCAAGAACCTATGCGTCTGTATGCGAACAGCTAATCGAAGAATTTTAGTTCTTCAAAGTCGCATGTTGTGGCTACGTGGTAAACGAAGATAAAAGGAATACAAATACGTCAATATCCAGTTTTCTAGCCCATGTGTTGAATGAGAGGCTATTTTTTTTTCTCTTAATGTGATGCCGAAGGGTGGATATAGTATAATGCTAGATTGCTCTTGACAAAAAAGAAGAAGAAGCTAAATTGCTAATTTTCTTCGTGTTATAAGATTTTTAAAAATTACACTATTTGAAATGATTGAAGAAACATTTTTTTTTTTAGCCTGAGACAAAGAAAACGCTGTTGAAAAATGCAAATGCAATTCAACAATTCTATAATTTATGATTTATGAAAAAAGGATATGGGAAGTTTCATTTCAACTTACATAAATGTGATTTTGTAATGCTTGTCAAGTAGGACCATAAAAGAACATCTTTAATGATGAAAGCTTTTCCTCCCCCTCTATGTTATCTCTCCTTTTTATCATGTTCAAATATGATTTTTCTCTCCTCGCATTTTATTTTTAATTAACTAAATCTTTTTAGATATAAAGATTCTCTCTAACATTTAATTAATAGATATTAGTTTCTTAAATGAAAATTAACATGTATAGAAGAAAATAAATATAATATTTGCTTGAACAAATCATAATTATTTTTGATAATAGTTCTAAGGTTTAAAGGATAAAAATGATGCGGAAGTTTTCTTTGAGAATATTGGGAACTCAAAAGTTTTTGAGGTGGCAAACATACCCTAAAAATTTAAAAAATGGGGCAATATTGCCCATTCGTAAAGAAACTTAACGGTCAACATTTGTTGACCAAACCATTCATACAAGGGTTAAAGAGTACAAATAAATTGGAAGTTTTCTCTAATGACATTGGGCACCAAGAACTCATATCACTAATTATTTAGCTTAATTAATCTTCTTAATTAATCCACCATATCTTATATTAAGTATCATACACCCCAAAAGCTAACTATTGATACTGGGGAACTCAAGGCTTTATAAAGCCTATATTTCAAGGAAACATTTCCAATGTGAGACTTGTTACATTGTGTTTTTGTATTATAGTTGTTTGGAAAAAATTTAAAACATTATGTTAGCTCTCACTATGGAGTTTTTAACACAATTAGATATACTCTGAAATTATATGTAATTTTGATCTTCACGACATTAACTTTTTTTTTTGATGCAATACATGACATTAACTCTGAAACAACATAGCATAAGATATTTTAAAGTATATTGAATCATTGTTAACAATTAAATATTTTTAAACCTAACTCTTTAAATTGTATAAACGTATTGCCAACGCCATATTGAAGCACACTATCTAATATTAGACGATCAACGTCTTCCTTTTTTATTGCACATTATTGGCTGCGCAAGAAGTCAAGCAAATTGTGGACTTTTCTTGTGACTTGCAAGTTGGGGCAATTTATCAAGATAATAGTTTCTTTCGGAAAAAAGGGATAATTAGGGATAAATCACCCATTGTTATATTAACTGTAATATAGGACCTAACAAATTTTAAAGTTTGTAGAAACTCACCTGCATACGATAGAATCTTAGTTGTATATTTTGGAAGGTCAGTTGCATATTGTGAAAGCTCACTTGTATTTACATATTATAAAAGTTTGCTTGCATTTGCATATTAGCAATTTTGGACTTTTGTGGAAGACCATTTGTATATGGTGGGACCTCAGTTGTATATTTTGGGAAGGTTAATTGTATAATATGAAATCTCAGTTGTGTATTGTAAAATATCTCATTCTACAACTAATTTGATAATAGGAGATTTATCCCCAATTTTACCAACAAAAATCAAGAAAATAGTTTAAACAAAAGCTGAAAGACTTTGAAAAGTGGGAGAGGATTGACCTTTTTAATTAAAAATAATTGGCACATGATTCATCTAAAATAATTCACATGTTATTTTGTCTTAAAAAATGAATTTTTTTTTAATTCTTGTTGGCAGAGTTTTTTTGTATTTTAAGTTAAGATATTCAATTTTTACGGGGGGAACATAATAAAATGTTAATTGCCTCAGATGTGACATCCTCCAATTAGAATTAAAATGATGAGTTGTTGTGTTTTAATTGGATAGAATTTAGATAATATGACACTAAGCATGTAAGTGACTATTAAGAAATAAAGCTTCTAAAATAAGGTAACAATAACTCAACTAATAACGGGCTATTAGTCATCACCACTATGTTTACACTTACGACCCATTTGCAAGGATTGCTACTATTATTTTTATTGAGCTCCAAGCAACTTGATCTACCTTTCTATCAAGCGTATTCAATAACATTATATGTCTGAACTACCTCAAATGACTTTCTATCATATTTCTTTAATAAGTGTTATTCCAACCATTGCTCATATAAGCTCATTATGAATCTTATATTTCCTCATATAACCGCCCATTCATCTTAACATCCTCGTATCAACAAGTCCAACTTTGTGCATCCAGTTATCAATAATTAAGTTTTAAAATTGTGAGACGTTCCAAAGGAGACGCTGGCTTTGTGTGATGCTTGTTAAGTGTTGAACGATGATTTGACTTTGAACTTGTAACTTTGGCTAGTTTGGAATTCAAGCATTCATTTAATTGATTATGGAAGTGGAAGGGCGACTTATAAGTAATGATGACCGATGACTTTACTTCTAACTTGCAATTTGTGCCAACTTGAAATTTACTTTTCATTTAATTCGTTGGAGAATTATCAATCACTTTAATTTCTACTTGCAAATTTTTGTCAGCGTAAAAATTAAGTATTCATTTGATTTGTTCAAGCGGAGGGGTCATATTCCTAAAAAATTAGAGAAAGCCTAATTTTGGAACAAATGAAAAAGAATCAACTCAACTGTGAGAGTGGAGGGGCCTTATTAATTATACGTAATATATACTTTCAGAAAATATTACTCATCTTGTTATATCCACAAGATGGGGAGAGAATAGTTGTTTCTCTTATTTATAAATTAAGTCATTAAATTTCTTATGTGAGTATTTAATTTTACTTTTCATTTATTATTGGTAAATTTTATATACTCTTGGAATAGAGTGTATATCAAATAGATGAAGTTAAAACGTTAGTAAATTTTAAGAGATACTTAATATATAGGATCAAATGAGTATCACTTACAAAATATTTTCAAATCTAACTCAATTATTTATTTGAAGAATTGATAAAATTTATGAGAAAGGGTAACAAAGATGAAATGTAGCATAGCATCATATAGAGCAAGAACATGGTAATGTTGGGATATGGGTAGCAGTTGGCCCTGGCTCATTATTTGTGCGAAGCCTATCGTCGCTGAGACAGGGTAAGAGTACATCTCAGTGTATAAATGAGCACTAAAAACAATTATACTATTTTTTTTAAACTCTATCATTTACGTTCAGGATCTTATAACGTGAGATTGTGTTGCTACTTTGAACCACGTTTTTAGGAAAGTTAATGATGCACGGACTAGTTTGCTCGACACACTTTTTACGAGGAATTATTTTTCCTTTTATACATAGAGAAAATTGATTTTTCACTTTATGTAGTTTTGATTTGGTCATAATTCGGTTTCTATAGTTTAGGTGCAATATAATCTCTATTGTTTTAACTCGATTGTAATTTAATTCTCAAATTTTGATTTGCTGCAATTTCATCCCTAAATGTTAATGATTTTATAATTTAGTCTCTATGCTATAAAAAAATAAAATTATATATTTAATAAAGGTTAGTGATTATATTATAAAATGGTTAGGACTTTAGGAATCAAGTTACAGTAAGTCAAAGTTTAAAAATCGAATTACAACTAAATTAAAACTATAAACATTGAATTACATTGAGTTATATCGAGTTAAAGTGTAGCAATAATTGAATTACAGTTAAGTTAAAACAACACGAGAACTTCTGTTAATTCCCTAAAAATGATTAAATTTCCTTTTATTTTTGTGTTAGCATTAGTCACATAAAAGCTAAACATTTGTAGGCTTCTATTCTTTAGACGAGAAATATTTACAAGTCCAAAGTAATTTAAATTACTTTAATCATAGTTGGCCGTGGCTTATCTAAAATAATTTACATGTTATTTTGTTTTAGAAAAAATGAATTCTTAATTCTTGTTGGTCCAGTTTTTTAATTTAAATTAAGATATTCATTTTTTAAGGAAAATACAGAATAAATTGTGAATTATTTTAGGTGTGTCATCGGTCAATTAGAATTAAAATTATTTGAGTTGTTGTATTTTTATTGGATAGAATTTAGATAATACGACACTCATCTTGTAAGTAGGTAATTTTCAAAAAAGAAAGCTTCTAAAATGCGATAACAGTTACTCAACGAATTACGGAGTATTAGTCATCACCACTGAGTTTACACTTAACCCACTTGCAAGGACTACTGCTATTAGTTTTATTGAGTGGAGGGCACATTTTAAATAATGACATTTGAAGAATATTATTATCACTAAGACTTCATTGGAAGGGAACCCAAGACGCGCACACAACAATGGCTATGCGTTTAAATAGTACATTGTCCTAGAGAAGACAAAAGTAGAAAGACTTCCAAAAAGAAGAGAGAAGATTTTTTTTTTTTTTTTTTTTGCTAAGCATAAGTATATTTCTACCAAAAACAACTATGTTTGAAGTATTTTTGAATGATAAATGTTAGCATATCTTCTAGCAGAGATTCAAATCTTAATTCGTCACATTATGAGGCACTAGCGCCTACCACTAAATCCAACACCTATAAAAAACAAAGATAAAGTTTGGATAGAGCCCATTATTTTTCTGAAACTTACCATGTCGCCATATAGTGAGCACTAAAAACTTTGAACTTGTTCCCTTCAAGAAGGAAATTAGTACTTTTTAGCTATATCATAAGACATATGAGACATTATGTAACTCTTAAGTGACACATGATTAAATTTCCTTCAACACATCTGTATCCCCAATAGTTACATCTACATCGTATTTGATAATTCCCTAAAAATTTGTACCCTTCTAAGTTCTATCCTAAAGAAGTTCCCTTAAGTAACTACGGGCTCGTTTGATTTTGTGATTGGCCATTATGTTCTCAAAACAGTTTTTTGAAACTATATTTCAGAAAAAATGTGTACAAATATTTTTCTCAGAACAATTACAAAAAATAACTTAAATTTACAAATTTTACTTTTCTTTGGCCCCATAAAAGGGGGAAAACTTTCGAGAATAGGTTGGGAAATGGGTCGATCCTGTCCTAAGAACCTCTTGATAGTTTGTTTGAGTTGATTTGAGCTTGTATGGAATTTTTGGTATAAAGTTACTGTTCATACTGCTGGATGACACTGTTCATGTAAGGGAAGGAATGTTTTTGTGATGTCTAATGATGAGAAAATGATCTAGGAATGTGATTATGCATGTATGTGAAGGTGGAAGTTGAAAAATCACATTATTGGAATTTTTATGCAATATTTCGGCCAGCTGCAGAACCTAAGGAAAGAGTGTGAATTTCATGATTTTAATGCTTCCAATGGATTTAGAAGGCAAAATTGTGTGGGGTATAAGTAAGAAAACAATTTTGGAAGCATCAGAAACAATTTTAGCAAAGTTAAGGGTTTTAGGGTCCTTAAAGTTCAAGAGAAGTTTTAGTGAGGTTTTGAATGTTTTAATGCATTGGGTATGTCTCATTTTTAATTCCAAATGTATTATGATATGTGTAGGAGGCTAAGTTGCAAAGAGATGTCTCCAAGGAGCAAGAAGAAGTCAACATAGTTAAGAGAAAAACTAAGAGACAAAGGTCCCAAAGATACTAACTCTACATTAATGTTGCTCTTGATTATTGTTCATTATTTGTGCTATGTTAGATGCTAAATATGTGTTGTTTGAACATGTTATGTTGTGCTTATAACATGCTACGGTGATGTGCAAGTGTTTTAGAAATGAAAGCATAAAATGTTCATGCATGTTTAGTTAGATAATGAATGGTGATCATGCATATTAATGTTTGTTTTAGTGCTTTTGCTATGGGGATTTTTTTGAAATCTCACTCTTCCAAAATTAACATTCCCTAGGCCAAGTTTATAAAGAGGCAAAAGCAAGTTGATGGATACATGAGAAAGCCTAATGTCTTCAAGTTGCAAGGGAGGCCTATTTATGGTGTATATGTAATGTATGTTGACTTTTCAAAATGCGTATGTTAAACCTCAACAACTTGAGATGTATGGTTAATGGCATGTGAACATGTTGGAAGGGTTAGAGAATTGTGTTGAAGAAAGGAACATGTTAAGAAGGTGGCAAAAGGGTCCAACACCCTTGTTAATACCATAACTTGAGGTAACAATGAAATATAGTAAATGAGATCTAATTTCTTTGAATTTTTTCAGATAAATAGTTCACATGCAAGGTTTAATATGATCCTATTTTTGTTTCATTTGGAATTTTGTGCAGAAATTTATGATTGTCTAAAGTTAGAAGAAAAATATGAAAAATTGAAAAATGACCAAATGAATAGTGCTTTTCACGAATTATTCTGTATTAATTGGTTAATAAATTGGATAAATGGATATTTTTTCCCTGTTGGGAACTTAACAAGCTTTATTTAGAGACTTAAACCACTTGATTTTGATTTTTCTAGAATAACTTATAAATTTTCAAAGTTCGCCAAAAATATGAAATTTACTAATTGAACAGTAAATTTTACAAATTTTTAAAATTTCACTTGATTTGCTAATTCTAAGTATTGGAAGACCTTAAAATGGTTCATAACGATCTCTAATATAAAGTGAAGTAAGCTAAGGAAGGTGTTACACAAACACTTCCATCAAATTAAAATCATGAGAATATATGTTGTTGGTGCAATAGCAGAAAATGATGATGAGAAACATGACATTATGAGATCTCTTGGATGCTTTCCCATAATCATTTCCAAAACCAACACTCTAAAACTATTAACATCACAGTTCTCCATCACTTCCATTGTATAAGCAAGTTCTATAACAAAATCAAAAGGATTATCATGAAAAGAAAAAAATAGTATCAATGATGAAAATTTAATTGTTAAACAAAAGAAAACATGAAATATTGCACTATGTAAGTGATCATAAGTAAGAAACATCATATAAGATGAAAGAAACTCAACCTGGAGCAGCATAGCCACAGGAACTAGCAAAATGGGTCCAACTGCTAAAATTTGAATACAAAAGCTTGGCCGTCCCAAAGTTAGAGATGTGAACCACATAATCTGAGTCTAAAATAACATTTATGCTTGATATGTCATGATGAACTATCAGAGGTGAGCATTCATGGTGAAGATGGTGTGAAGCATTTGCCACACCTTCAACAACGTTGATTCTTTTACTCCAATCTAATGCAATTGCTTGTGCCTCAGCATTGAGTATCTTATCCAAGCTGCCCCCTTCCAAGAATTCATAAACCAAAAAGGAGAACTTCAAATGCCAACAAAACCCATATAGCTTGATGATATTAAGATGCCTAGTTTCTGTCAAGGCCCAAATCTCACTTGTAAAAGCTTTTTATTGACACGTCCTTTTCTAGTCCTGAATGAAGCTTTTTCACAACCACAACTTGACATGTGGACAATTTAGCTTTGTAGACGCTTCCAAATCCACCCATTCCAACAAGATATTTTTCGATAAACTCCTTTGTTTCTTTAATAATGTTTTCATATACTAAATTACCATCATAACTCCATATAGCAAACAAATTTTGATTTCTCACTTCTCTTTCTTGACCTTTTGCTTTCCTTGCACAGCTATAGCAAACAATATATGAAATTCCCATAAAAATTACCCCTACTAACACAAATCCCAAACCAAGGGATAGAGCATAAAGCACCACTTTATTTCTCTTATGATGACTTTGATTGTAACTTTTTGTTGGGGGCAACTTGGCAAGCCAAATACATTTTCACATAAGCCTTTGTTATCTTTCAATGTCTCAATTGAAGCATTACGAAAGGCAATACTATTTAGAAGAGGACCTTCTAATTGATTACATAAGATGTCAATCAAGGTCAAGCTTTTCAAATCATCAAGAAATGAAGGAATTATACTAGAGAAAGTTATTACGTGAGAGGTTCAATGTTTCCAATTGTTGTAGCCCTCCAAGCATTGTTGGGATTCCACTGGAAAAGGAATTTGCACTAAGATCAAGAAATTGAAGATGTTGCAATTCTCCCCAAACTAGATGGAAGGCTGGAGAATTTATCAATTCCCATAACTTGATCAACCGTTCAATTCTGGAATTGGGCCACTTAAATGACTGTTAGCCAAACTCAACTTTTCAAGGTTCTTGAACAATCCCATATTGGTACGAATGTTGCTTGAAAGTTGATTGTTGCTCAGCTCAAGTTCAATCAATAATGACAAATGACTCAATTCTTTTGGAATTTTTCCATTCAAGTGATTTGATGAAAGATTAAATCGTTGTAACCTTGTTGCCTTGCTCAATTCTGGTGGTATGCCCCTTGATAAGTTATTATTAGAGATCTTGAGACTTGTAATATTATGGCACTGCCCCAATGTAGGCGACAAGTGTCCATAAAGTGCATTGTTACTTAAATAAATATAGTCCAATTTTTTATATACACCAAAAGCTTCTGTGACATTTCCTGTGAGTTGATTGTTGTCAAGCCTTTGATCCAATTTCAATATGATGTGCAGTGAGCTTTGATTGAAAAGGATGCCAAAAAAACATTTTGGATAACAATAGTTAGTTACAACGAAAGCACCATTCTTTGATCCCAAAAGCAATATTGAGGTTCATAAGTTTCATCTCATTTTCACCACATAATACGGAAAGTTTATATTTTGGTTTGAACATTGAATCTTTCCTTTCACCACAAATAATGTAAATTTGTTTCTATGAATCTTTCCTTTCTTATAAAAACCTGAACTTATAATAGGTTTCTACTATCTAAAAGATTTAAAGTATGCTCTGCACTAGCGTCTCATAAGAGGAACTTCTACATTAGAAAAGAATCATACCAAGATCTTTGGTTCAGTGTTAGTACTAACTCTTTGGATTTCTTTAATTTTGAACTTTGAAGATTGGTATTCCTAACATGGCCTCATCGATAGATTTGTAATGCGTGGCATTACCTGGACTATATCTTCAAACTTGGTTTAAAAGAGCACACGTTGAAAATGCCCCGTGTCTTCACTTGTTAAGCACACATTATGGGACGTCCTGTGTCTTCAGTTATTCTTCGTATTATTCATATTAAGCACACATTAGAGGAATTTTTATCATTCAATTCAAATGATTAAAAAGATATGTTTTTTTTAAAAAAAAAAAAATCAACACATATTTTTTAATACTCCCTTCCCTAAATACAATTATTTTGAACCAGAGGATAGGTGTATTCACTTCTTGCCCCAACTGTCCTGTTCCGGAGAATAGGGAGAATGGGACATTGTCTGGTCCTAAAAAAACTAGGATGGGATGAAGGAAGAGCTTTCTCCCATGCTAGATATTTATTTTTTAAAGATATAAATAATATTTTTTAAAAGATACAACAAATATCTTTTTATATAAATAGTAGTTATGTAAAAAGATTATCACATTGAATATATCTTTAATACAATCATATAAAATATTAGAAATATATAATATTTTAATATATCCATTAATGTTATCTAACGTACTTTAGACTAACGTTGAATGTGGATTCAATAAATTTAATTCCCATTTGACCCTGGGGATCTTGACTTTAAATCTTTAGTTTTATTTTTTCAATTTCCTACATTATAATGAGGTCCATTTTTTTGTTTTTTTGGCTTATGATCAAGACTCTTATTATATTCAATTTTTTTTTTATCTCCAATCTAGTGTAAGGTTCAATTTTTAATTGTTTCTTATTTTTTAATTAAGATTTCGTTTTAAAAATGATAAAAGACGATTATCACATAACTGTATTATACATTCTCAGTCATTCGTATCCAATGTCCAACCCATATCCATACATTTAGTTTTTACATACCTAGAAAAGATAAAAATAAAACCTATTAGCATGTTTCAAAACAAATAAATGGGGGACATTCGGTCAGACATTTTTGTTGTCCTGTGTCCTTTTCGGATGGACACGGGACAAATCTGTCCTGTTTCCACCCGGTGAACACCCTTAATGGAGGAAGTATTTATAGATGAGTTCATATTTTACCTGTTTGACTCAGGGTAACCAATCCATTTCATCAATGGCTACTCCAAAATCCAAGGTCGGCAAACAAAAAAATAAAAACGACGTCATCAAGGAGTAAGTTCAAGTCTATTTAAAATCCCACCATCCCTTATGCCTTGAAGGGGTTCAAATGATTTATGGTTTTTGAAACTTGTCCTCTTAATTCAGTAAAAAGACATTCCCACACCAGAACTCAAAAAATGACATGATCAAGCACCAAAATTTATTAAAATTGGAATGATGGGGTCATTACAATTACAATGTCTATATATACAAGGGATGATATTTTATATCTCTAATAGAGTTGTGATTTGAAAAGTATGACTCTACATAAACAAATAATACCGTCAAATTTGATACACCATGTGAGGGAACCCACCATTTCCAATCAGATCCAATCCACGCATTCCCCAGAAAGGAACTGAGCATCATATGCTAACTTACTGTCGTCAGTTGAACAGGTCTACAAACAAATATGGCTCACTGTTATCTCTTGCGAGAATGCCTATTTTTTTTGCCACCAAGAGGAAGCTTATTCTCTTCATCAACTGATGAGAATTCACCAGTTACCCTGCCCAAAAGAGTTCAGTTAGCAACAGTAGTTAAACTTCAGACACCTATCCAGAGGAAACACAATTTTCTTTTTCACTTGAAAGAAACAGGACATTAAACCTGTCTATTTTTTGTATATCAAAATCTGATTTTAGAATATTTGTAATCTGTTTTCATTTTTTCCTCAACTTGCCTAAAAGATCATAGGGATTTGAATTGCAGATGCAATCAATCCTCTATGCCTCAAACCTGCCTGTGAATAATACATACGAAACTAGTCCTCCATTCTCGCCCAAGGACAGAAAATTTGGTGACGGCACTAAGATTCTCATAATCAAAATTCAAAATAAAACAATGCTCTCAAAGAAACAAAATAATGTACTCCTAGCTGGCATAAGCCTTAACTGATCAAATATTACTACATAGTATCAGAATTTACGGAAGCAAAATAAACAAAGTTACCTATTATACATCAAAGTGGCATCACCTATTGTCCCTGCAACCTTATTCCTTACCTTACGAACACAAACCTGAAGCAAAGCATATACACAGATATACATTTATTTTATTTAGTATAAATAACAAATGATCACTTAAAGCATCTACAGCCATATCTCAAACACACACCTGTACTTGATCCATAGGCCCAGCTTCAGGATCTCGATTTCGATGAATAACAATTCCATTGTCACACTTATTTATGAAGTGTGCACTTCCGCTTATATCATAGAGATTAGGAGGTCCCCCAACCCAATTTTGTAGCTGTTATTTTCATAAGGCAATTGTTAAACCATTAGATGTATCAGGAAAAGGAAAATGGGAAGGGCCGAGATTAGAGCCTTCTGTTACCAACCTGTCTAGGATGTGCTACAAACCAAACATGGCATCCATGATGCTGGGCAAACCGTTTGATTTTGGTAAGCATCTGACTAACATATTCAGTTTCAGTCCTGAAACAAATAAGTAAACATCATTTATAGGATGCAACAAAAAGACAAACTGACTCTGCGTATGGTAGGCGAGACATTAATGTAAGCATATATCATAAACAACGTTCTATCTATTGGCGTTATTCACTTTATTTTGCTACAACAAAAGTAGCAAGTTGATGATGAGGCCAACTATGAATATAAGAAAAATAGAGGGGGAAAAATCCAAATTAAGAACAAAATCTTTGAGAAAGTTACATGCTAGGAGGGCGCTGATGGTCAAGCTCATTATAAGGATCGATTACAAGTCCACGCACCCCATGCCTTAGCACAGCCATTTTTGCAAGGTCAAGAACCCAGTTTATGCTTGGAAGCGCATCATCTTCACACCTAATACGACCAATAAGGAACACCAGCATCAAAACCAACATGAGTAAAATTAGTAATTTAAAAGTGCCCAAACAATTTTTGAACTAATATGCTAAACAATTACTGCCAAGAACCAGCAACCATCATCAAGGAAAAATATTCATTATTTCTCAACACACTCAAGGATAGAGCCCGAACTAGAAGGCTCCTGATATAAGCACTGACAATTCACTTTTAAACAAACATTCTAAAGGCTCTGAAAGCTACAATGGTACAGACTAATTTATAGAATTTATTGACAAGGCTACAGCATTTTCAGCAAAAAAGGGGGAAATACAACAGCTCCAACAACCAAGCTGAGCCACAGATCAAGCAGTTAAAATGGCTGGATCCCTGATTCTGATTTCCACTTCATTTTAACAAGGTTCTATCTTTCTCTAATTCAAAATACATTAATCGCATTATAACCCATAACTTCCCACAGTTTCAAGAAATGAAGATAATAAAGTGCCAACAAATTATCTTGTTATCACTGCTTGGGCAAACAGCAGCGGCTCAGTTAGCCAGATATCAAATCATAAAACAACCTTGAAATTTGAGAAAGAGGGAGGGAGGTTTTTTTTTTTTTGGGCGGTGGGGTTGGGGAGTGTGACCAAGCCATCAATAAATAGACTTACCTTATGAGTTGAAAAGTATCACTTAACCAAATCTTCCCCTGTTCAAACTCCTCCACACTCATACGTTCAACAGACTCACCATAACTATCATCAGACAAAGACAAAGAGACTGGTGATTATAGACATTCACAAGAGAAAACTTTATTAGAAAATAAAATTCGCAAAAATGTGAATCTAAATTTCATCCTCAGTATCCTTTTCAATCAAACCTCACCGCACATCAAAGAAAGGTTTCTTTAGGTGCTTTTCCAAAAGTTTCCGAGCATGCTCCCTGACCTGTAGATCAGTCAATAAAAATTTGAACGTCCACCAAATGCCACAGAAAATGAGGGGGAATGATCAGAAAAGCGTTAAAGTCAAATTACAGATTACATAATAGATGCTGACAACATTATTCAAGAAAGAGTATTAAAGTTTATGGATTTCAATCGTGTAAATATCTTTCATTCTGAGAGGCATTAACGATTTTTCTGGGGAGTCCCACAGATATAAATAAAACAATGATCGACATATGAGAATCTCTTTAATCAACTGTCCCGCAGATAACCTTACAACATGATGTTTGTAATTTGGATCCTCTCAATTTCTCCAAAATCAAACGTGCCAATTTCAGAGAAAGCACAAAATGTGTAGGGCCTAATTGAAGAGTGGGTCCCACCTGAATTGAGATGCCACAATGTAGCGGGACCCCATATACTCTGAGTCTACCTATTTTTTAAATTAATACTATCAATTTCAAAGAGAAATTTAGAGGAACCCCTTCATGACATCTATAGCGGACCTAGAAAGAGTAGCATATTTTCCTTCTAGACAGAAATTTCAGTATAAAATTCTTTATGTGCTTACAAGATTAAATTAGGAAGCATCAACAGACACATGCCTGATAACACAACTAAACCAGAATCAGAAGCATCCATATATACAGTAAAGTGTCAAATTGTGTCTAATGCTAGCATGTGAGATGTGCCGGATACTGACGAAACTTCATATAAGTGCTTGTAAAAGCTCACCCTGTTCTCCATGGAGCAAAGTGCAAATTTCCAGCCAGCAATTTGATTGATATTACACAGAAGAGCATCAATCCATTCACTCTTCCCTGAATTGGGAACCCCAGTTACTATAGTTAACTCCCCTGGCACAACCTGAAAAAGTATTACGGAAATACAACAAAACAGAAGCATCCATCACCACTCGATCGAAAAATAGTTTTATCATTGTTTATCTACTGTTAAGTTATGATAATTATCTTCCTTAAACAATATTTTAAAATTAGATCAAGCAACTAAGTATAAAACAGTGATGCTAATGCTCTCCATGCAATTTAAGATATGGAATCATGAGCACAATTTTAGCAATCTCACATTTGTAATATTTAATTCCTTTTACATGCATTCAAGATTGTATTGAGCCTTCATAGTAATGTTAGAGATGTATCTTATGATTAACTGCCCAATAGATCGTACACTATGCAACTTCATAACTACTGAAAATCAGAAACTATTTATTTCTTATAGTTAACCAACCAGTAAATCGTACACCATGCAACTTCATAACTACTGAAAATCAGAAACTATTTGTTTCTTAAGGAAGCAGCAGGTTTAGTCGTGAAGAAAATCATGAGCGCCCCCTGTTTTTTATCATTAGATTTATGCTTCTCTTGATTAACATATGACAAATTTTGTTTAAGTTATTTTGTAAACCTGAAATCCTAAATGCACATTTTTTTGCCAATACCAGTATGTACATTTAAAACAATTTAGCTCTGTTAACCAACTGGAAATCAGGAGTCTCAAGAATCACTTCATTCACACTATATAGGACAGCCTAGAATTAGTACAACATCCATACTATTCATCATGCCTTTTATTCAATAAATAGCTAGCCATATTAACAAAACAATAAAAAAAAAAAAAAAGCTATCACACTTAAATATACAGAAATGCAATAAACTGTCATTACGTTGTATAGCTCATCAAGATTACTCCACCCTGTTGAGATGCCATACTCATAACCTAAGGTTCGGTGATAATATGCATCAATCTCATCAAAGAAATTCCTAAAGTTAAACAATCCACGTATAGGATATAATTCTGCATTCTCAATTGTTTCCCTCAGTGCATCAGCACCTAAATACATGAGAACCTGTGAAATGAATCAGCAAGTATAAGATTGGCATATCGATCACTGAGAAAATTACAGATGAACAACTTCAAATGCCTCTTCATGAAAACTTGGCTGGATCCAGATAATATATGCACTTAAGAGTGTATGAGTGTGTATAAATCCAAGCTCTGTGTAATGCAGTAACTACAATAAAGCATAGTTTCAGTTTAGCCTTACGTTTTGGATTGAGAAGAATGCATGGAATAAGTTAAATGTTGATTTTGACATTGTCTTGAAGTTATCAGAATTGAAGAAAAAGAATAATCCATTCTGTGCTGTACCTTATTCAGTATATTTCCTATACACATAGGCCACAGAAGAACAGATCATTATGTACAAATATAAAGGTTTAATTTCATTTTTATTTGTATTAAATATTGTAGATATTATTATTAGTTGAAATATGTAATAATTAGCCAAATAAAGCCAAGGAAATAGGCACAAGGTCAGGGATCAATCCCTCCAGCAATATATCACTTAGCGTTTATTTTCCCTCATGTATAAATTTCACACGTAATCTCCTTGTACAAACATCAAAAACGAATTTTTTCCTTAAATGTTTCATTGAATCAGACTTTTTGCTCATTTTTTTAGTTTGTAATCAATGGGTTTTCCTTTTCTTCATTTCTGGTCTGCAACCTTTATTAATCATCACTTCACCTTGACGCAGAGGTCTTCATTGCCACTCATCTCTTGGTTTTCCTCCCCTGACCGACCGAAACATCCTCCCACCACCACAATAGGCAAAAGCCTAACAATTGAGGCTATCCCAAACAATCCACGCACCACTACACACTGCTTGTGTTTTTCTGCTTCTGGCATCACATGCCAGCATGCAGAGGCACATAAAGCCACTGTTTCTTCACCAGTAAACCCATATCAGACTGGAATCTTATTAACTACCCATCTCAGCCATATGAGAGTCCTCAGTGACTTGTTACTGAACTGACACAGCCCGTGAAAGAATTGGTTTGAATTATTTACCAGGCAGGTTGAATGATAACATTTATCTAAAACTGACATCAACTTTATCCTCCTTAGTTTACTCATTGTTCATCTAATGTTAATAATTTTTCATCTGTTTGCGCTGCCTCACATTGATCTTTGCTGATTAACTTGAGAGCTACTAACCATATGATTCATTCATTCATCTAAAAGTTTCATTTTGGCACATTAACTTGAGAGCTACCAACCATATGACCCATTCTTCTAAAAGTTTCATTTCATATACCCCTTGCTCCAATAATAGAAAGTTCAAAATTGCTGATAGATCTGTTACTCCTGTAGCTGGCAAAGATAGGTTTTGTTCAAGCAATTGTCTTTTTCCCAAAACTGTTCTCTAAGCTTGGGGAAATTTACACTATTTCCTTGAGAATGAAGCCACGTGGATGCTAATAGACTTCACTATGACAAGAAAGGTACATCATGAATCTTTCAGAGAAATATGGCATGTCCAATGCCATGTCCTCACCTACACCCATAGATTCAGGGAAAACTACGTTAGAGAATGATGGCAAGATGCTTGATCCTTCAATTTTGCAGTCAGTTAATCAATTTCTGAGCTCTCCCACGGGATGTACATTGGCAAGGCGTGAAGAGGGCTTTTAGATACTTAAAAAGAAACTTCTACTCCAAGAGTTTACATCAAGTATAGTGTAAGTCTTGCTTTATATGGCTTCTCTAATGAGGATTGGGTTGCATACCGTGGTGATAGGAAAACAATTGGAGGATATAGAGTTTTCTTGAATGACACATTAAAGGCTTGGCCATTTAAGAATCAAAAGGTTGCCCCTTGGTCTAGCATAGAATCAGAATATCAAACTGCCAAACAACTGGCTGAAAAATTACCCTGGTTTCAGTCTTCATTTTGGTGAAGATGGTAACATGGTGCAACGATTCGAATGCTACAGCTCTTGCTGCAAATCCAGTGCAGCATGCAAGGACTAAGCACATTGAATTAGTTGTGCATTATGTGTGGGACAGGGAGCAAGACAAAAGAACCCACAGAATATGTTTCTCTATCTGATAGCAGATATATTAGCTAAAACACTGTCTCATCAGTCTAACGGGCAATCTAGGAGTCTGCTACACTACCTCTAGTTAGACAAGGGGCAGTAAATATATTTTTATATTATGTCGTCAAATTGTTTATATTGTCATGTGCCTAGCATTAAAGTTGTATATTTTGTTGTTGCAGAGCCATGCGAGTACAGCCTGTTTAGAGACATTTATTTTGTATGCACCAACGTGAATTTACAGAATTCAGCATTAAAGTTCAGGGTCGATCTCACATTGAGCATCTCAATCATTCACTGATTCTCTATACCTCAATTCTCTCTCCTTATATCTTTGCTAGTAGGTTTTTCAGCAAGGGACAAGTTTATAGTGTTCGAGTCATAACAACATGGTATTTATGTATAATATAAATGAAACTATACTTTTGTCAAGTTTGTATTAGAAAACTGTACACTTTATATATTTTAACAGAAAAATTAGCAGAGATGCAAAAATCTGATTCAAGCTTAATCTGAAAATATAAAACTGAATGAAAATAAAAGGGGAAAAAGCCAGAAACAATATTAAAGCAAAACAAAAGATATCCTGCAAAAATATCCGGTTGTTCTGATTGAGTACCAGTGTGCAAGGGATTTGCGAAATTGAATTAATTTGATTTTATTTTATTAATACCTAATTTAAGTAGTTTTAGTGGTAAGTTTAAGTGCAGCACTAGTTTAGGAGCAAGGGGGCTTGTTCGGATTATTTATTGAGTCAAGTATTTTATTTTAAATATTGTTTGTTGAGGTCTGTTATTTTCTTAAGTCATGAATTAGTGGGCCTAAAGTTTAGGGAGTCATCGTTATCTCTTTGTTTATAAATATTGAGGTTCAGTACATGTATAAAGAATGGGAATATATGGAATTTTATAGAGAAATATTTATCTTACTTGGGAGATTCTCCTTTGGCTATTAGTGGGTTGAGTGAGATTCTTGTTTCAACTTCCTATTGGATTATCTTTTCAGCCTTTTCTTTTTTTACTACATCGGTTCCTATCATGTTCTCAAGTATGTAACATTCAAAATCTCACAGGATCTGAACATACATGTTTTTTTGTATTTTCAGCACAAAATTTGACTGCAGTAAATTTGAAGAAGCGTCCATTTACATATTCTCTCATTGATGAGTGCATGTGGTGAAAAGGGGGAGGGACCTATGAAACATGCTGATAACTGACCTCATTTGCATCTTTGAAATTTACCGACCCTGATTTCTTTGGCCACTTGACCCGCCAGCATCTGCAAGCATAAAAGAAAATGGGAAGATTACTCTTCTCTTATATTAGGAGTTTTTTTTTTTTTTTTATAAAGGAAAAGTTCTATTAGAAACAGAAAAACAAAAGTCGGAGGATACGTCCAGGCACAAAGCAATAAAGAAAAGCCATGAGAAGATCATCACCCCATAATAAATTTAAAGGCAAAGAAACTCTTTGAAAATCCTGGAATTCATCCCCAACAAAATAAACCAAAAATAGTACTTCAGATTTCAAGAAAAATTAAAGAATTAATTTCCGGAGCAGTAACCTTACACATCAGATTCCCAAACCCTGGACACAGTTCCTTAGGCCCAAATGCCAAAACAAATGTTCTATTTCAACTCCATGATCACTCAAAGAAACTTTCCTTAGTTATCCTATTTCCATCTGCAACCTCAAGATCTCCAGATGAAGACAAAACGGCAGAGCAAAACAAGCCAAAAATTGTTGCAAAATCTCCAAAACAAGGAAGTCACACAAGCATCAAAAAGGAAAATCTATTGGATGGCTAAAGATAAAGTGGCAACAGAGAAATATGATAACAATAAATCCTCAACCCGGTAGCATGTGAAACACTGTATAATAAAAAAGGCAAGCAAAAAACAATTATCACAATGAAGAATTGAAAACAAAATGTTAAGGTCCACATATAGGAAGTGTAACATCTTGGAATGGATCAGTATAATTGATATATGCAGAAAATTCAGGAGAGACTGGCGTGAACCTTTCTTTCCCAATGCGACGAGCAAGTTCTTCAGCTAAGGCTTGACCAGGCAGATCTCCATCAGTCGCAAGTATAATGCGTGATGCCTGCCAGCATTCAAGATTAAAAAAAAAAAAAAGCACTGAGGAAATCCTAAATTCCTGCACATCATGATTAAAAGACAATTATTGATATTTACATACCCCCTTGATATAATCTTTGCAGTTCCACAGATATTGATACTTAGTGTCCTAGCTTCACAAAAGAGACAAGCATCAAATTATAATAAGGAAAACACAGGACCAAAAAATAAAAGATTAGCAATGGATAAGTGAATAAATATTAATCATGTTCAATTTCCTTTCGAGAACTGTTAAGTCTTAGTTTTAGTTATTGGAGAACCTAACCTTTCTACCCCTTTTTACTATACAGCTTTTGATTATTAATGAAAGTGCCCACAATTCAGCAACTCTCTCTGACTCCCTCCTCGGTCTCTCTCTATCCTCTCTTGATCTCTCTTTGATATCTACCTTTCTTCTATTCATCTCAGTACTCTATTCCTTTCTGTACTCAATTCCTCTCTATAATCCCTTACCTTCCCATCTCTCGTTAGGACTACAATCCTACATCATAATGATACAGATTATACTTTTTACTAAAGAGAATACTCTAATATCTTTACAGTATCCAGCAGTAATATTCCCTCAACCAAATACAGTTGGGCAATTCATCTTGGGGCAAATAGTTTCTAGAAGCTAAAATGCACATACACATCAAATATGCAGAGTGGCGGGAGATACCCTACGAATTGATGTACCAAAACACATAATAACTAAATAACACAAACCTCCTCCTCAGGTGGCAACTCCTTTGACGAGATCTTTGCAGGTGCACCATCAGGAACACTCACACAATTGCGAAAGCCAGCTTCTTCCATTGCAAGTTTGTCCATTTCACCTTCAACCTATATTACTGAAGTTATATACAAAACATTCAACAAAACTTTGACTCTAGAGTAATTTCATCAAGCAAGTGAAGATCCTTACAATGATAATATCGCTTTGCCCCTCAATATCATCCAATCCATAAAATATCTTCTCAGTATCTGCTTCCTGAAGCAAGAGAACATTTAGGGTCCAATGCAACATCTATAATATATAATGTTATAAAGATAATATAGGCTATAAAGTTAAAGCATTTAGCAACAAATGGAAAAAGAGGCTCTGAGCATCAATATCTTCCATGATATGGTGATGACAGAGAAAAATGTTAATTCCTTCGGTTCTTAATATAAAAACTAAATAACTGATTTGTAGATATTAAGAAAATTAGTTAAGTTAGTTATTCGTAATGAGTATTGATTTCCCTAAAATATCTTTATTAATCATGTGCATTAAAACTACCCCTTGATAGAAACCTCTTAACATGTGCAATCATTAGAGATAATTTGGGGAAAAATTATAAATTTGGGAGATAAAGTGAATCGAAGGCTTACATTTAAGAATATACTGAACCCCTTGTCTAGCTTTTGTATTAAGAACTAGAGGTAGTACAATTAAAAAAGTGAAACATGAGAGAAAATAACGAATAGGACACAAATTGATGATACTGAAAAGAATGAGTTCCATGGTAAGACATTCAAATAGAGAGAGTCCAATCAAATTACTTACCAATCTCTTTATATTCCAATTCCAAAAATATCACAATACCAATAAATGTTGCTTTTTATACTTGACCTATGGCCTGACATTTTAGAGTCTATCCCACCAATACCCAAGAAACAGGGGAATATGTCCCCCTTAATCTCAGTCTCACAAAAAGGAACATGGTTACCCTAAAATCTTTTTCAAACAGTTGAGAAATCTAGAATGAATTAAAATGTAACAGCAAATGCCAGAGAAAGTTATGCCAACCATAATTTTGCTTAACCCTAAATATCAACACAAAATTTGAGAGAGAGATCAGACTTAAATCTTCCTTTTATAAGAATTTGAACAAAAGGAAATTATAGACAGCAGTCTGGAACTTGTGTTTATCTTTGTCTGCTTCAAAATCATACCTTCACCGACTAAAACGGTTTAACATCTAATAATACACCTATATAGGAGATTGGCATGTACCATTTTAGTGATTAAACACCAACTCAATTTTAATGCAAGCTGCTGATTTTTCATAGCTTCTGTTACAGCTAACAATTGCAAGAGTTAAAATGCAAATTTTCCCTAGAAATTTTCACTCAAAAGCAATGTTGCCCTAGAAGTAATTTTTTGGGTTCAAGATTACCTCTTAAGTGTTAAAATGGAGTAATATTACCACTCACCATTAAAAATGTTAATGGCAAAGAGCTTATTTTTTAATGGTCAACGTTAGTTTTTTAATGGGTTAGACAACATTGCTACGTTTTGACACTTCTCGAGGGCCATTTAACCTAAAAGAAAAAATTTGAGACAGTATTGCTCCTAAACGAAAACTCAGCCAGTTTTGGACCTTAAACCAAATTATAATCCACTATAATTCCTATTGTTGGCTGAGCATCTAACATCATAAAGGACTCTCTTATTTAGAGATCATAAAAGCAATGACAACTAAAACATACCTAAAGGTCTTCTTTTGGGATGAATTTTGAGAAAGAAATTGATGTCCATTTTTATGCAGACTATTGAAGCAATTACAACAAGAAGAAGCCTTATCCCATTAGGCAACACTAAATGATTCACATATACTGATGTGCTATATCAAAGACCCACTCTTCAGTTCGCCTTTGCAGCAATTATTACATGATTTCCTTACTGTTTGTTTGACTGTGGTAGCGTCTACTCCGAAGAAAATTCAGCTAGTTAAGGGTTAGGGTAGTGTTTTGCAAACCAGACTGGACCAATCAGTGTGATCAATTGGGGTAGGAAAGGGTAGCACGTCCAATCCGATGATGTGAGACATGGGAGGAGAGAACATGCCAAGAACCAATCCAAAGGGATAGAATCGATGGGTGAATTGATTGAATCGGTCACCCATTTTTTTAAAAAAAATTAATTCAGGTTTTTAAGCTATGATTAATGCATATTTGTACCTAATATGCATTGGAAAATTAAAAATATTGGGCAAATAGGCATGAAGTATGTGTGTGTGTGTGTGTGTGTGTGTGTGTGTGTTATAAAATTATAAATTATAAAATAAGTAAATCTGACCATCAGAAGAAGCTTCAGGTTGCTTTCAGCATACATTCCTAGAGTCTAAATGACGTCTAAACTGGACTCACACTCCAGATGAATAAACATCTTTTCGCAATGATTCTTTCAAGTTTCAATTCAAAAAGAAAACTTGCTGAGATCTGGAAAATTGAGAGTAGAAGTAGGAGAGGAAGAGAGGAAAGAGAGAGAAAGTAGGAAAGAACTCTAGAATCAATCTGAAATCTATAGGAGAGAGAATATGAGCAAAGGGGAGAGATTAGAGAAGGTAAAAACTCTAGAACCAGAATCTGAAATTCCAGAGGGGGTAAGGCAAACAATATTCTGGATAATACTGCATTCATTCATTCCCCATTTAGCAGAATACACAAGAAACATCATCAAACATAAAACACAAAGAACTTCTTCCTACAAATAAACTATTAAAGACCATTAGGTTCCCTATCAAATGATAACATGTTCAGCATCAGAAGTTGCTTATACCTGCCAAAATTTCTTGTTGATGTCCCGATACTTGCAACTAACAATATCTCCTCGACGATGATATGGAAATGCAATAACAATCTGCTAAAGTATATTGCAGAAACAAGTGATGATGGAGGTCAGTATTTTGTAGAACAGTAAAAGAATGAGCATGGACCAATTTCTACATTAAACACGAGAAGATATATCTTATTAGCATTGTCATTGACATGTCAAAATTGTCTAGCTATAGAAATTATCAAACTTGAATCCTTGCTTAGCTAATTGATAGGAATATCGCTTTTAACTTTCTGCACAGACTTGAAAGTTAGTATTTCATCACGATCACTCTATTTATTTATTTTTCTTTTTTCCCTCCAAATAGTTGAAAATGAGTTGGTTGTATGCCCGATACTCCGGAGCTATCAAGGATTAAACTCTTAGAATCTGAGCAGGTTTTATGCTCCTGTGGAACTCTAAAAGATAGTTGAAAATGACAGCACTAAAACAACCGTTGGAAGAATGTCAAAAAGAATTTTCTAAGGGAGGAAGAGCAACTTCTAATCTTGTGACTCTGTCAATCTATAATAATGGAACAAATTTCCCTAACCATCAGGATTCAGGATTACTTCATGAATAAAATAATAACCCCCTAGAAGGTATATATTTTTCCCAGATACAAAATAAAATATCCAGAAAGTTCACCTGATTGCTAAACATTCTCTGCTTCACACCATTTCTCAGTAGAGTTTCCTTTGAAATCAAACGTTCAGCGAAATAAGCAATCAGCTGAAAGAGGGAAAACGTGTTCATTATATAGCAAGGAAACAGACTAATATAATATAATCAATTTGGTTCTACTCTAGACACAAAAAAAACTTAACACTTGCTAACAGGCGCAACTCTGACAGATACATTATCTAATATACAGACCAAAATAAACATTAATACACCATGCGATATATTCCTCATACAACAACAACAACAAAGCTTTATCTCACTAGTTGGGTCAGCTACATGGATTACACATTATTGTACTCTATCAACCACCAAATATTTGAAAAATATATTCCTCATACATTATATAACTTATTAAATTAACATATGAGAACTTTTATTATGCATCAAAGTAATAACGAAGAAGTAGAACCATGAATCCCAAACATCTAAGTGGTCATTTAGTACACAACAATAAATGAAAGAACAAAAGTGATTTGATAGATTAAAAATGTCCACATCCTCCGCAAAAAGGGGGGGGAATGATAATGAAGTCACGTGTAAAGGATTTTATGATTAAACAGTTCCATAAAATCGCCTAATTATTTTCAAGTCCTGTAGAGTTGTTAATACACTAAGATGGGGTTGTAACTAACAACTCCATCTCAATGCGTGGAGTGGTTAACGAAACTTAATAGTAAATACGCGATTTCAAGAAACTGTTTAATCGTAAAATCCCTTACACGGGACCTCATTGTAATTCTCCCAAAAAAAAGTGAAGCCATTGTAAAAATAAATACTTGTATATAAAATCATAATAATAGCCTTTGCATATCTTGTGTTCAAAGGAAACAAAATCCATTTCCCTTAAAGAGGCCCTCTAAATGAATGATACATCTATAGATTTACTTATATGCCATGTCATGTACTGACGTCCCCAATATTCTCCCAGTTCTTGAGCTTTAAATTAGAGCCATCAAAATGGTCTGAACCCTCCAAGCAGACCTGTTTTAACCCACCAATTTGGTGGGTTAATGTTGAAGTTTTCTTTGAAAACAATTCAGCAGGATCAAATTAACGTCACTCATTCAACTTACAAGTTAAGCAAGCCAACCAATAAAAAAGGTGTTAGCCCATTTAACACATTATAATATATTGGTATTGTAATATAATTAGTAGTAGTAGTAATATTATTGTAGCATATTCTTGGGGGGTAGCCAATATTTCCTTTATTCTCCTTTATTTATGTTTCTTTTTATAGGTGAGTTAGTTGTCTATATATGTGTTTACTTTTTAGTTAGTAAATCTTTGGGTTCAATCAATAAGAATAGAAATTTTCTCAAACTCGCCTATACTTCAAAATTGACAGCATTTTTGTAAGAGAAATTGGCTGCGTGGTTTTGAACATTACAACATTGGTCTTTACTCTTTTCACAGTTATTCTTGATTTTCTAGTTCTTTCTTGATTTTAGTAATTATTAATTTAGTAATGTCTTAGTTTATGCTGCTTTGTGGAAGATGTAGATCTCCATGGTGAAGGTGGAGATATTAGTGTTGACGATTATTGTAAAAGATGTGTACAAGACAATTTCGACAGCTGCAGTTCAACCTGTTGATTGGTATAAATTATTGTCTAAACCCAGAAATAGGTTTTTATACAAAGTTTAGGTATTTAAATTGTATTCATTAGAACAATACTGGTGATAAAATTTTAAAATTTCTTTGCATTTTTAAGAAGCTCATAAGATCAGGAGCATCCACAATAACAAAAGAGTCGCTCAAGTTAGAACAGATTAAAATAAATCAATAACCAAGTTCTGCTAAAGAAAATTATTGAATTTTTAGGACAGTATCTTTATCTTTGAATAGATGGCGAAAAAGAATGGTACTCATATCCTGAATTTGGCAAACTGTTCGTTATTTTTATAATATTTAAGGGAAATGTTATCTCGGATTTGCAAAGAGATTGTATCTCTGCCGCATTTTTTTACCTGGAACTTTTTTATGCTACTCTTTTTATAGTTCATTTTGGAGGATGTCTTATTCTCCTCTCTTGTAACTTCCAGAATAAATTTCCTATCAAATAATCCCTATTTTACACATAAGTGAAGAGAAATGATACATCACAAATAATACAGGGGAAAGCATGCCAAACCCATGTTATACAAGGACAAATCCACCAAAAGTGCATATGTAAATAACTTGTAAAAGCAACAAGACTTCAGTTAACAATGTATTGAGCCATGACGTTGGTCACCAGGCTATAAATTAAAATATTAAACCTTGGGGTATTAAAAGGTAATCATGCATTCAGCTGTATAAAACTAAATTAAGCAGTGGTCAAAAGATAACTGAGTAACTGATAGTATTGACTATTGAACCAGCGATTGCACAATCAAGATCAATAGCACCTATAAAGTTCAATGTAGTAGGAACAATAAGAGAAAACATGAATTAATAACCTCATCGCAAAGGGGTTCTAGCACCAATTCTGACTCAGAAAGCTCTCTCTTTTTCTTAGGTTTGGGTATGTGCTTCAATGACTGGCCATCAGCAACTGCCTACAGTAGAAACAGAAGCTGACACGCATCCAAATCTGTGCTCTGGCGTAAATGGGATACTTAAAACAGAAAAATGTCTAACCTTTGTGCTGCCCTTCCAACCACATTTTGCACGGAAGCACATCCATAAAGCAGCCCCTCTGAATAACTCAGATATTTCCAACATTCAATGTAGTAGAAAAATAATCCATTTGATACCCAAAAAAGGGAATAATTTGAAGAAAATGAATAGCAACAAACCCATCTTGTGTGATGAAAAGAGATAAGCTCCTTTCTTCTGAATCACCGCCATTGCACTAACATGAAAAAAATCACACAAACAAAAGTATCAAAATGAAAATAAAAAATACACTGCACGCAATCACATTCAAACTTCATGGAGAAATTGAGATGAATGGTATGGGTGTATGAAAGTTGGGTGGGCTAATCCTACTATGTAATCCAAATCCTCATGGACTTTTTAAGAAAGAGGATTAAGACCAAAAATGCCAAAAGAGCATCTATGTCAGTTAAATTGAATTAAATAAGCAATAAACCTCGGCAAAAAAGAAAAAAGCAATAAACGCTCTTTTTATGAAGAAACCAACCGTGAAAAGGCTGGCCATGGAACATTTTCAAACATCAGACATTTTTTTTTGTTTTACTTTTATCTACGTTTTGATAAATAAGGGAATGTCATTTTTACCAGAACAACAAAGCATCTTTGCTTCTGACTCATCGAGTTATTTTTCAGTGTAATTATATTAACTCAGTTCTGACTCTTCAAGTCACTTTTTCATATAATTGCATTAGCTCAACTTCAAAAATCTTTTAAATGCTTAGATGAAAGGAGAAAAACTATGCTCCTGATCACTCTTCTAGGACAAACTTCAGACAAATCCATACCCAAAATATCAACCTATTGAACACACCATCAGAAGAAATAGAATCCCTTAAATTGAGACCAAATGCCAAAAACTACACTGTGACTTGAAAAGATGTTCGAGTTAAAGCACTTTCCAACGTGCCAACAAGAAACTTCAAAATAAATAATAAAAGAAAGAAAGAAAAGCCAATGGCTGTAAGAAATCAAAATAAACTGCTTGAAGAATAAGAAAACAGAATGATTCATAATATACTGACACAACAGTCAATAATCACCACACGAACAGCTTCACCAGTCTACAGAATGCTGCAAAAAAGAGAAAGAAAACCAATAATACATTTGGACAAAGCAAGCGGTAGTATTGCCCCGGTCCACATAAATCAGCATCAATTCCAAGCTCCTGCAATTTCATTTGCAAAATCTTGAAATGCGCATTCGACATCTCATCCTCTGGGTTCTCCTCCAAAGACACTTCAGAATGCAAACTTATGGTCAATATGTAAACGTAGTAACCAAAAGATTCCCACACAACCTCCAAGCTTCTCAACAGATTGTAAATGTCAAGATGACCTTACCTGGCCTACTGGCTTCAGAGTCAGAAATATAAGAATAACCATTAGTCCTGAGTGATAACGGACGAAGACTGGAAATAGGTTTCAAGCAAAATAGGAGCCTCCGAGAGTGAAGAAGGTTCCTTTGAGACGAAAAAGTCGTAGGCTTTGAAAAAGCTGTGAAATGCGGCAAGCTTCTGGTGCTCATGGGGCGAATGTTTGAGGCCGATAGATAAAGTCTACGAAGGACCCAATGAGGGTAGAGAAGACGCATTTCTCGGAGAAGATATCAATAGCTTCGGCCGGTGAATCTGCCAGTGACTTCTACTCCTACTACTACCATCAACATGCTTCACTGTAGAAGTGGCGAGGGTTTAAGGTTGTGGGGGCTTAAGGGTGTGGCAGTCGCTTCCCGCTTCCTAAAACCAAAGCGAAGCGCGCCTTTGTTTCGTTCGTCTTATGCTTTTTCCCTCTACTTCTTACCGGTTCCAATAACATCTCCGTCTTTTGAGGTCTATCAGATTCTTCTTGTTTGGCAAGTAACAAAATTTAAACTTCAAACCTTAATTTTACATAATCTGAGGTAAGTATGTAAGAGAGTTTTATCTCAGCTTACGTGAAATAGATTTTAGGAATTGATTCCCAAACAAACTAAGGAGAATATATTGTGATATTGTAAATTGTAATTGTAATAAAATTGACAGATAAATACTCCTTCAATTTTCCAAACCCCATTTGGTGTTATGAATAAAAAAAATGATCAATAGGTAGCTGTAAATAAATGGAGTTTTAAGAATTTATGTGAAAAAATGAAAATGTCCCTCATATATAAAAAAACAAAGAAAGAAGAATGAGGCACCCTTACCGAAGATAGGCCAGACCTTGTAAGGGTGACGATATCTTTCCCATGTAAACGTGTTTTCTGGAATATTACAAAACTCCAAGAAAACAAAAATATGCTCTATTTGCAATAAGGATAATATCTACAATAGAGGGTTTTAGGGATGTTACAATTGGTATCAGAGCCAGGCCTCTGATCGATGTACTAGCGAGGACACACACCTTATAAGGGTGTGGCAGAAGTAACTTTTTGATAAAATTACTTTTGGAAAATGAAGTTAGGATAGAAGTTAGATGATGATATGTGATTTATATTTGGATTGAAATTAATAGAAGTGGCTTTTTTGAGAAACTGAAAACTTGTTTGGATAAATGTTTGAAAAGTTAGTTTTTAGCGAAAAATGACCTCAAGCTAATACGAAGGGTGTGCAAAAAACCAGTGCTCCAGTCAGGTCCAATCCAATTTGATGTGGTCCAATCTAGTTCAATCCAAATAAGTAAAATAATGAAATCAGACAAACTAGTCAAGCTGGACTGGATCACTTAAGGCTAGGTACTCAAACCAGTCGGTTTGGTTTAATTCGAATGAATTATTTTTTAGTTGTTTAGTATTTCTTAAATTTGTTATGTTAATGATTATACTTATTATTATTAAATGTTGGAGATCATCGAATTATGTTTATATTTTAATGTTTGGGGTGTATTTTATATAAATTTAGGTTTTTCTATATTAATTTTATATTATTAGGTAAAACTTTTGCCTCTTGTAAAGGGGAAAACAAAAAAAAAAGTTACATTGAAGTCCTAGGATTTGTCCAAGCAGTCCTTCATACCCAGTCCAATCTAGTCTAACTTGACCTCAAGCTAATGCTAGACTGGACTAGACGTCGAGGTGTCTGATATAGTTCAAGGTTTATACAATTCCAGATTTCAAGTTGGGTATCAACTCGGTTTGTTCTGATCCATGCACAACCCTAAACAAAACTAGCAGAGTTCATACAATAATTAACAATATTAAAGAACTAAGCTTCATGATCTTTGTCCCAATTCCCCACAGACAAAAAACAGAAAGACTTTCCAAAGATGAACAAGTCAACCATTTAGGGATAGGATCTTTTAATTTGAAAGATAATTAATGTTCACTTAAGCTATACTAATTTTTTGGCCAAGAAAAGCTACTACTATAATTAAGGATTTTTTTGTTTGAACTTGCAACATGGGGCCAACAAGAGATGTTCCAAAGTAGACGCTGACTTGTAATTTTGGCTCACTTGGAATTCAAACATTCATAATGTATTATGGGAGTGGAAGGGCCACTTACAAGTACTGATCAATGACTTTACTTTTAACTTGTGATTTGTGCCAACTTGAAATTTAAGTTTCATTTAATTTGTTGAAGAATTATCAATCACATTACTTTCTACTTGCAAATTTTTATCAGCGTAAAAGTTAAGTCTTAATTTGATTTGTTCTGGTGGAAGTGTCATTTTCCAAAAATATTATATATTTTTGACACTACTTTATCAAATCCATGGGACTTATTTATAAATAAATCCCTTCTTCAACTTATATATAATTTTAATGACAATATAATAATTCTAGAATGTAATAAATAACTTCCCTGAAATAAAAAATATTATATATTTTAATATTTATATATGTATATTAACACCTAAATATTTTAGTATACAAACGTATTTTTTTTTAAAATCCCATCCATTAATTATTAAACACTACAGGTCCATTGGGATCAAAATGAGCAATTTTAATCACAAACATTTAATTCGTTGGAAAATTTTATCCTAATAATATAAAATTAACATAGAAAAATCTAAATTTATATAAAATTCACCCCAAACATTAAAATATAAATACAATTCGATGATATCTAACATTTAATAATAGTAAGTATAATCATTAATATAACAAATTTTAAAAAATAATAAATAACTAAAAAATAATTCATACAAATTGGACCAGACCGATAGGTCTGAGCACCTGGCCTCGAGTCCAGTCCAGCTCGATTAGCTTGTCTGATTTCATTATATTACTTATTTGAATTGAATCGGATCAAACCACATGAAATTGGACTGGATTGAGTGGAGCATTAGTTTTTTGCACACCCTTGGTATTGTTATTATATCCCATTAGATCCTTCTTATAAGACCCTTCTCTATTTTTGTTTCGGTCAACTTCTTATATGACACTTCTTTTTTTTTTTTGGCCAACATCTTAAAATCAATTTATTTCAATTACATTTAATTTCTCTCTTAGACAATCTCTCTCTACATTGCAATTAAGAAGAGTATTTATGGAAAAGAAGAATTTAATGGCAATATCTTCGACGCTTAATATAAGCCTCATTTAACTTTTTATGGAGAGTAAGAAAACTAAATAAACTATTTTATATTATATATTTTGAAAGATTTTTGTACATCATTAGATTGCAAATCAATTAATAAGTTAGGTAAGCTAGTTTAAGGAAAAAATGATAAATAAAACATTTTATTTAGCTTCCTTAATCTCTTCAAAATGATATAAATGGCCTTTAACTACTTTTCTTAATCATTGTGCAGTGGAGTTAGATGGGTCTTATAAGAAGCTGGAAAAAAAATGAAGGCTCTTATAAGATGTTGGAAAAAAAAAGGAGCAAACAAGAAGGGTCTCATTAGAAGGATCTAATGGGGTATAACAAAAATACAAAGGGTGTGCAAAAAACTAATGCGTCAGTTAGGTCCAGTCCAATTTGATGTGGTTCGGTTTGGTTCAATCCGAATAAATAATATAATAAAATCAAACAAACTAGTCGAACTGGACTGGACTCAAGGCTAGCCACTCAGATCAATCGGTGTAGTCCAATCTGGATGAATTATTTTTTAGTTATTTATTATCTTTAAAATTTTTTATGTTAATGATTATACTTATTATTGTTAAATGTTGGATATCATCGAATTATGTTTATATTTTAATGTTTGGGACGTATTTTATATAAATTTAGGTTTTCCTATGCTAATTTTATATTATTAGGTAAAAGTTTTGCTTCTTGTAAAGGGGAAAAAATAGATTGAATTTCTTGGATTGGTCCAACAAGTCTACCAGACCCAGTCCAGCCTGACCTTGGGCTAGTGCTAGACTCGAGTAGACCACGAGATGTCTGATATAGTTCAAGGTTTATACCTTATGAGACCTCAAGTCGGGTATGAACTCGATCTCTTATGATCCATACACAACCTTAGACAATACTAGCAGAGTTGAGCAACTTAGGAAAGTCAAGATATTAATTAACATTAAAGAAATAAGCTTTGTGATCATTATCCCAATTCCCAACAGACAAAAAACAGAAAGACTTCCCAAAGATGGACAGTCAACCATTTAGGAATAGGATCTTTTTAATTTGAAAGATAATTAATGTTCACTTAAGCTATACTAATTTTTTGGCCAAAAAATGCTAGTGCTATAATTAAGGACTTTTTGTTTGAACTTGCAATGTGGGGAAGAGATGTTCCAAAGTAAACGCTAACTTATAACTTGTGACTTTGGCTCGTTTGGAATTCAAATATTCATTTAATTTATTATGGGAGTGGAAGGGCCACTTGATCGATAACTTTACTTTTAACTTCCAATTTGTGCCAGCTTGAAATTTAAGTTTCATTTAATTCATTGAAGAATTATCAATCACTTTACTTTCTACATGCAATTTTTTATCAGCTTAAAAGTTAAGTATTAATTTGATTTATTCAGGTGGAGTTGTCATTTTCCAAAAAAACAAAAATAGAGACAGCCTAATTCTGGAAAAATAAGAAAGAATCAACTCAACTGTGAGAGTGAAGGGCCTTATTAATTATAAGTAATATATACTTTTAGGAAATATTACTCATCTAGTTATGTTTATTAGATGGAGATGGAATAGTCTTTTGTTTTCTTCATAAATAAGTCATTAAATTTTTCACATGAATATTAAATTTCACTTTAAATTTATTATTCATAAATTTTATATACTTTTATAATAGAATGTATGTTAAATAAAGGTAAAATTCAAATGTTTGTAAATTTTAAGACATAATTCATATTTATAAGATCAAATGGGTATCATTTACAAAATATTTTCAAATCTAAATTTTATTTATAATCATTGAAACCTATGTTTTGATAATATCAAAATAAAAAAAATTGCTTTGCACAAATCTAACTCAAGGAATTATTTGAAGAATTAATTAAATTTATGAGAAAGACGAATAAAGATGAAATGTAGAGTAGCATCATATAGAGCAAGAACATGAGATGTTAGGATATGGGCAGGAATGGGCCTTGGCTCGTTATTTATGTGAAGCCTATTATCATTGAGACTGAGGGTAAGAGTACATCTCATTTAATAAATGAGCACTAAAAACAATTACACTATTTTTTTTTTAAACTCTATCATTTACGTTCGAGATCTTATAATGTGAAATTGCATTGGTGCTTTTAACCACGTTTATGGGAAAGCTAATGATGCATAGACTAGATTGCTTAATAAGCCTTCTGCAAGGAATTATATTCCTTTTTATAAAGAGAGAAAATTGATATTCTAGTACTCTGTCTATTTTTAATTCTATTGTAATTCAATTTCTATACTTTAATTTAGCACAATATAGTTTTTATAATTTTAATTTGGTTGTAACTCGATTCTCAAAATTTTGAGTCACTGCAATTTCATCCCTACAGTGTTAATTATTTTATAATTTAATCTCTATATTGTAAAAAATAAAATTATATATTTAATAAAGGTTATGGATTAAATTATAAAATGGTTAGGATTTTAAAAACCAAGTCACAGTAAGTCAAAGTTTAGAAATTGAATTACAGCTGAGTCAAGACTATAACCGCTAAGTTACACTAGAATTACAGTTAAGTTAAAATTAGTACAAGACTATTTTTAATTCCCTAAAAAAGATTGAATTTCCTTTTGATTTTTGTGTTAGCATTAATCACATCGACGAACAGCTAAAAATCTGTAGGCTTCTATTCTTTAGAGGAGAAATATTTACAAGTCCAGGAGTGTCACATTGTCTAAACTCTATTTATTCAACGTAAACATGACAATTCAAATTATTTTAATAGTTGGCCGATGATTCATAAAAAATAATTCACATGTTATTTTGTTTTAAAAAATGAATTTTTTAATTCTTGTTGGCCGATTTTTTTATTTTAAATTAAGATATTTATTTTTTAGGAAAAATAATAAAATGTTAATTGTTTTAGATGTGTCATCAGCCAATTAGAATTAAAATGATTTGTAAAAAAAAAGAATTAAAATGATTTGAATTGTTGTGATTTAATTGGATATAATTTAGATAATATGGCACTTAAGTAACTGTCAAGAAAGAAAGCTTCTAAAATGTGGTAACAATAACTCAACTAATTACAAGGTATTAATCATCACCATATTCCGGAAAAAAAGGATCAGATGGCAAAACAAAAAAAGGAGAGAAGGGACCATATTGCAAAGTGAAAAAGTGACACTTAATCCCCCCCTCCTTTACTCTCCCTTCTTCTTCATCTTTTCATTGGACCAGAGGCGACGCGAGAGAGAGTGAGAGTGAACGCGTCGACAGAGCTGGCTCTCACTTGTTGAAAGCGTTTTTCACTGATACAAGCAAGGATTCGGGTTCAAGTAAGTCTCTAGAATATTCTTCTACCTTCATATTCTTCCCATCTTGTTATTTTGGATTCCAAGAGTTGACTCAAGATTAAGAAAAAGTGAAATTTTTACCGATTAAATCAAGCTACAAGCAAGATTGGAGCTTTCTTATATTATATAAAACATTGGATGAATTTTTTTTTGGTTGGATTTTTGGATGTTGAGATCAAGGTAATGTTCACAATGTTCATATGACAGTAATTTCGTCTTAATGATTTATGGTTAAAATATGTGGGTTTTTGAGGTTTAAAGCATAATACTGATGGTAGAGAATTGTTGTTGGCTTGAAATCATGAAATTGGGAGTGTTTATTGTATAAGTTAATCTTAAGTGCTCATCAAGTGTTCAATGAAATGTTTGAAAGGGAATTAAATTTCGTTAAAGGAGATTCCTATAGATAATATTGTATATTGAGTATGTTTATATTTTATTGTTAGGAGGGGAGGAAGATAAGTTGGAGGCTGAAAGGTAGAGATGAGATGTATATTGAAATCTTAATAGATGAGTGAATAACGTCTCATTATAATTTTTTATGAAGGATGTCTTACTACATTTCATATTTTTTTTATTTATTTATCATATTTTAAGCATGGTTTCATTGATGAAAGTTTATCATAATTAATTAATCTTCTCCTTGATATTGCAAAAAGTAAGATTTATGGAATTTATTTAAGATTTGTTATTCTTTCCTAATTTCTATTGATATTGGATATTCATGTATGGAATGGAAAGGAAAACTTTTAAGATATTGATTATTGCAAAAGTTAAAGTGTTATAGTATCTATTCAAGATATTTTATAACTGGGATTTCATGTATGAAGATAGTGAAAAGAAATAATATTTAAATGATGTATACTCTATGCATGCTTGAAAATGGTTTTTGAGATGTTACTTACAAACTTTCATACTGGGATTTTTGTTATAAAGTATTCCAAATTAGCTTTATCATTAAGGATGATTCGAAAATTGATTCCACACATGCTTGAGAATGTTTTTGAGAGGACTAAATATAGAATGCTGGTTACTAACAGTAGTACTGTTAATCCTTGGTGCGCCATGGTAAATTTCGAGCTCGATTGATATTTTTGGGGGTTAATTTACGCTTGTTATTCATGGGTGTTGTACATGGGCTTGTTTCATGGCCTCAAGCCGCGCTTGTTGATTACTTACCCTCATAGAGTGTGTGTTCATGCTTGTTTTTGTGGCCTCAAGTTATGCTTAGTTATTTACCCTCATGGACCTTGTGTCAACACTTATTATTCCATTCTGTTGAAGTCCTATGAAAATATGAAATTTGAGAATTACCGTTTTAAATCGATTCTATCATATAAGTTGTTTTACTATGTATTCGAAATTATCTAAGGAATGATCTATTTTGGATGTCCAAATATGATTTGATGATATCATGCAGAAACAAAAATTTAAGGTTATGTTATTTATCAAATTTGATTTTAAATTCCTTAGATTATTTCCTTCAATTTCATTAAATTTTATAAATGGGACGTTATTCACCGAAATTTACTTTTGACTTAAGATAACTCATTTAACCCTATTCCTCTGGTTAAGTAGTAAAGAGCCTCCTTGTTGCTATTTAGGTCGCTGACCTATTTTGGTAACTGCTACTTGGGCATATATATAAAAAACTTATGTTTATGTAATTTTTAAAGATTAGATGCTCCATGTAGTATATAGGTAGCATCCATGTATTTCTGTTATATTTTGGGGAATATGTATATGCTATGGTGGAGCATTGCTCCAAATGTTGTTTTGAGTTTCAGGTCATTGTAGAATTTTTGGGAAGTCTGTCATATAGTAGAGACTTTGTTGAAATTTCTGCAAAAATCCTAATGTGTTGATGCAGCTTGATATGTTTTTATGCCATAATCTTGAAAAGAGAAAGTGTACATTGTGTAATTTAGCATTTTGGCAATAGCATATGTCTTCAAATTGAAGACTTACAGAGTGTGAGATCTCTTATAGTCTGTACCGGTCACCTCTAAATTTTAGGAGGTGATGTTACTGCTATTATTTTTACTGAGTTGCAAGCAACTTGATCTACTTTGTCATAGGCATATTCAATAACCTTCACTGTACGTGTCCAAACTACCTCAAATGACTTTCTATCATTTTTCTTCAATAAGTGTTATTCCAATCGTTGCTCGTATAAATTCATTAGGAATTTTATTTTTCTCATATAACTATACATCCATATCAACATCTTCTTATCAACAACTCCAACTTTGTGCACGTAGTTATCAATAATTAAATGTTAAACTTGGTGACCACATTATTTAAAACCAACGCTCAATGAGGATAACTTAATATTGGTCAAATCTAATCAGCATTAAATAAAAGTATATGCTGAAGTAATATAACAGCATAGAAATTAAAGTAATCATAATCATAGTAAGATAAAAATTTGTAGTAGAGTATTGGCTTCCAACACTATATTGTTTAGGAGTTTCCTTATTGGCTAATTTGTCAATATGTATTTGATTATATGAATATTATTATAAAAATTTATTTTTTTATGGTTATTATAAAAATTTATTATTCATCATTATCTCTTTCATTTTCTTCTTCTTATTTTAAAGAGTATCTATTTTGGTCTTGTTGAGATAATGCTTTGATGATGACAAATATGTTTTGAACTTATAATTAAAATCTCCTGTTTTCAGAAAAGTTTTAGTAATCTTCAAAGTTTAATGAAATTATTGGGAGAACTCGAGTTATAAGTTTTAAAACTCGAGTTAGAGTGTTTAAAAATGCTTTCAGAATCCCAAACTTTCAAGAAAACTCAAGTTTTGATTGAAGTTTTGTCAAAACTCGAGTTCTGGGAGTCAAAACTCAAGTCTCGGGTTTTGGAAAAAGCTTTAGAAATGCAAAACTCTCAGTAGAACTCAAGTTTGGATAAAAGTTTTCTCACAACTCGAGTTTTGTGTTTTAAAACTCGAGTTTCAAGTGTTGAAAGTGATTTAGAAAATCAGAACTCTCAGAGAAAACTCAAGTTAGATTAGAAGTTTTGGTGAAACTCGAGTTTCGGGCTCTGAAGAATAGTTGAAACTCAAAACTTCTTTCCAAAACTTGAAGTTTCAATAAAAGTTTTGATGGAACTCGAGTTATGAGTATTAGAACTCTAGTTTCGAAGAGAGAGAAACAAAACTTCCTTCACGACTTGAAGTTTCAGCAAAAGTTTTGGTATAACTCAAGTTTTGGGATTATAGAACTCGAGTTTCGAGCTCTTGAAAATTTCTAAACTTCAAAACTCCTTTTCAAACTTGAAGTTTCATTAAGAGTTTTCATATAACTTGAGTTTTGTGTGTTGAAACTCAAGTTTCGAGAAGCAAACTTAAAACTTCCAATGAAACTTGAGTTACACATAAAAGTTATGATTTGAAATACTTATAACTTGAAGTTTTATGAGACAAAACTCCAGTCTTGAAGAGTGAACATGTTATAACTGAAAACTTTCAGTGAAACTCGAGTTGCTATGAAAGTCATGATTTGAAAATAGCTAAAACTTGAAGTTTTGGTAAATAGAACTCGAGTTTCTAAGAGCAAAAAATGTTTTTGCTTACAGAAACTTCTGAAAACCCGAGTTTTAAGTTCTATAACTCAAGTTTTATTAAAAATCTTATTAAAACTTGAGTTACAACAAAAGTTGTGTGAATTCTACTTTGAAAATTCTTCAATAACTCGAGTTCTAAGCAAGCAAAACTCGAGCTTGCTTTTCTAACATTAACGCAACGTGTTAGAAGCTTTATTCTGCTCTCAAATCTTTCTTTATTCATGCAACGTTTATTTGAATCTCACCTACCATCATAAATGCTAAACTGCCTTAATTATTAACAGGGAATGAAGTTCTGATTACCTAACCAGAAAGAGATTCAATGGACAGAAACTCAGAAAAACATCCTACCTCATATCAGAAGCACTCAGACGCATTCAATACGGGAAGGTGAACAACGACGATGAGTCTAACGGAAACTTAAATGATTCTAACGGATATTTAATTCTTCCCACCCATAAAAGGCGAAGCATTCAAGTTTCAGAAGACAGAGAACACACTTACGAGAAAAGTGAATTTATTATTTCATCTACCTCCTCTGTTTTCCTTCTCTCATACTTAAAAGCTTCAGTGATTATCATTAAATTCTCAGAAAGGAGAATATACTTGTTCATTTATTGATTCTGTGAAAGTTACTCAAGGTTGGAGAAACTTGAGTGGGAAAAGACACGAGCAAAAGTGTCTGTGGGATAAATTGAGTTAGGAAGGGGGAGAGCTTCTTCAGATTTATTGTAATTTTTTTGAGATTAGTGGATTTGAAAAGCTCAGAGGGTTCTGAGGACTGGACGTAGGTCAAGAAGACTGAACCAAGATAAATCTCTTTGTCAACTTTCTTTCATACTCTGTTTTACATTCAAAGCTTGCGAAAATTTTTATTAGACCAATTCACCCCCTCTTGGTCAAATCTGATCCTAACAGGTCTCTTATTTTTGTACATCTCTCACACACACACATATTATTTTATAACGTTATGTAATTTAATATGTTGAGTATTTTGAATGAAAAGTCTTATATTATTTGAAGTTTCATTTATTTCAGGGAATGAAATTTTGGAATTTGTAGTTAATTATTCCATCTTTGGCTACATCTCCATTAGCTGCCTCTTCATTTTTTCTCATATCCTTTTCACCCTCTCCTCCAGCATGTTTTCTCTTTCATATCTTTTATTATTTTATTTGTTATTAATATTAATATTTTATTGATTGTGTTTTTATCTTTTCTTTTTAATTTATTGTTTTACTCATACATATATATATATATATTATTTATAATATTAATTATTTTATTTTTTGTATTTAATTAAACGTCCACGAGATCAATGATATACTCTAGCCTATTAGGTTAAGTTATTAGGGTTGTCCCAACTTTTATTATCTTTCTAGTATTTGAGTTCTTTCAAGTCATGTAGAACTAGCGAGATGATTTATTGAGTTAAGGTACATTTTTGTCTCAGAAGTTTTCTCAGAGGAGCATATTCGCCTTGACAGTTTTTGGTGTAACAATTTCTCTCTAAAAGTATAAAAACGTAGCAATGTTGCCTTGATTAAATGGAGAGGTAAACAAACATCCGCCAAGTAGATAAGATACCACGTATGTGTCCATGTCACTCTCCATCCGCCAAGTAGATAACATTATCCCACATGGACAAAGATATGATATCTTATCCTACATGGCGGACATGCATTTGCCTCTCATTAAATCAGGGCAACATTGCTATGATTTTATGCTTCCAAGGTAAAATTGCTCCACATAAAACTTCCAAGGTGAATACGCTCCTTCGAGAAAACTTCTGCTGTGAAAATCTACCTTAACCCATGATTTATCTCTAGAAATACACTAATCCCAATTGCTTACGATGTAGACTGGCAAATTGCTAATAACTAGAATAAATATATTTATAATCATTGTCTAGAGGATTTAGGAAACTATATCTTTAAGGGAGTCAATGTGACATATGCAAATGGATTGGCCCCAGAATTAATGAGAAATGGAAGCTGGATACATAATTACGGGCCCAAGTTACGGAGAAAGGGTCTACTATTGAGGAGCACCTGGAAGTGATGAGAAATGAAAGAGGCTAGATGATATAAGAGGATGGGTGTAGACAGATAAGAGTGTTGAATGATTTGGAGTCTCTCTCTTTTTGGAGTTCTATCTCTCCCCTGTAGATTCTTCCATTTTCCTTATCACTTTCTATTTTCCTTTTATGCTATATTTCTGTTTGTACCAAAAGTGTGCTCTAAGTTCATTGCTCATTCAAATCCATATTTAAAAATATTATTCTATTTGGATTCCTTTACTTTTAATCGTTACACTCAACAATAGATTTACAATTGTGTTAAAAAAAAATAAGTCCTCAAAAATTACAAAATTGTCAAACAAATAAATTATGAGTGACACTTCCATGAATTAATTATTTTACTGGAGAATATATATATAAATCTATAGTGTAGTATTCTTATTTCATCTCCTATGCTAAAAAATCATATATTGAGGTTTTTAGTGATGATGTGCACCTTTAGTTTTATTAAATCAAGGCATAAAAAAAGTATGTAATAAAAACGATATTGAACACATATTGTACAAATAAACTTACTTACACAATATTTAATTATCTCAGATTGATTTTATTCAAAAGGTAAAACATCCTTCCAATATAATACAAGTACAATAGGATAACACATTAAGAGATCTTAGTAAGCAATCCTCCAATATTTAATTGACTTTCATGTATAGAGATCTTAGTAAGCAATCCTCCAAGACAAATGTCTTGAGGCAAATGACCTTTAAAATTGTTGTTTGCAATTAGCAAGGATACCAATTTTGTAAGGCTATTCATTTATGATGGAAGATTGCCACTAAGTTTGTTTTTACACAAAGGTAATTCAAATAGTTTAGTCAAGTTTCCAATGCTAGAAGGAAGAGCTCTAGAAAGGTTGTTTTCAAATAAAATCAGTTGGAAAAGCCTAGTCAAGCTTCCAATGCTAGAAGGAATAAATCCATAAAGGTTGTTTGTTCTCAAATGTAACACAGAGAGCTTTGTCAAGTTTCCAATACTATAAGGAATAGTTCCAGAAAGGTTGTTTTCAAACAAACTTAATTGGGAGATCTCAGTTAAGCTCCCAATGCTAGAAGGAATAGATCCAGAAAGGTTATTTGTACTCAAATATAACACGGAGAGCTTTGTCAAGTTTCCAATGCTAGAAGGAATAATTCCAGAAAGTTTGTTTAGACCCAAATATAACATGGAGAGCTTTGTCAACTTTCCAATGCTAGAAGGAATAGTTCCAGAAAAATTGTTTTCAAACAAACTTAATTCGGAGAGCTCAATCAAACTTCCAATGCTAGAAGGAATAAATCCTGAAAGTTTATTTGCAGTCAAATCTAATACAATGAGCTTCGTCAAATTTCTGATAGTTTCAGGAATATGGCCAATGAAATCATTAAAACTTAAATCTAGTGTGTCAAGCCTTGTCAACTGTGTGATCCAATTTGGAAATGCTCCAGAGAGATTATTATGATTCAAAGAAAGTTGTGAGAGTGTGGACAAGTTGCCAACACTTGTTGGAATGCTACCAGAGAACTCATTATTGTTAAGATCTATAATTCTAAGTTTCAAGAGTTGACCAATCTAGGGAGGGATAATCCCATGAAATGAGTTGTTTTGCATATGTTTGATTTGGAGATTGCGGAAAGATGAGAAATTGAGCTATCAAGCGTACCTCTTAATCCAAAATCTCCAAGAGAGATATTGGAAATGGAGTTCAACTCATTGCATGCAATTCCAACCCATTTGCAAGTTTGAGTACTATTATCTTTCCTCCATGATGATAACATATTTTGGCTTTGGTTATCAAGGCTAGCTTTCCATTTTAGTAGAACATTTGATTCGCTGTGTGTAGAAGCCTTGAAAGTGGAAGCAGGAGATGGGCACAACGTTAAATAGCCAATTAATGTCACCCACAAAAGTGTTAGCTTTTCAGAAGCTTGAGGAATATTTCTGAAGAGGAATTCCATGGCTATGAAGGAGATTTTAGACAAAATGAGAATGTTGTAGTGAACACAATGGATGTTAACATATATATATATATATATTTGTGTGTGTGTGTGTGAGAAAATGAATTAACAATCATTTATTCAGCAAGTGGAAAATAAAGTGTCAAGAACCTAAGCTTTCCGTATGCAAATTAGCTAATTGTAGTCTCAAAGTTTCAAGTTTGGAGCCATGGGGAAAGCAAAGATGACAAGGAAAATAATTCTTAATAGTTCAAATTCCAATTGTCATAATTGTATTTTTATGTGGTAGAAGTATTTGTCCAAAGAATAAGGAAAAATTATGAATAAGTTTTGTGAAGTTGTGAAAATACTCTATAGTCTCTTTACTTTGTTGTGATCAATTTTTTATACTTTTTATCCTTAAAATAAGATCCATATTATAGTTTAATTTTTTTTCATTAAAAGATATATTTGATTGAAGTATGATATTTATGATCAAAAACCTAAAACCAACTTGATAGCTAACCCTTATGACCTATACCCAAATCTAGGATAAGAGTACTATAATAAAGTCTTAAGAGACTTGACAGTATTTTAGCACATTCGTGGGACTTATTTATAAATAAATTCCTCTACCATGACAATACAATATTCTGTGTCTAAATTCTACATAAATTTATTTTTTTAATAAATTTTATAATACGAAATAATGTAATAAATAATTTCCATGTAATCAAAAAGTATTATATATTTTAATATTTATATATTTATATTAACACCTAAATATTTTAGTATATAAACGTATTTATTTTTTGTTTTCTTTTCTTTCTTTTTTTTGTTCTTTGTTTTTTTTTTTTTTTGAGAAAAAACCGTCCATTAATTACAGGTCCACATTATTTAAGAGAAAATGATAATGTTTAGGATGATAGTGTTGTGTGTACGTATCCAAAGGATGCAACAGCGTGAATAATCAACAACGTGTGTTACTGGTCAAGCTAATTGTGGACTTTACTTATGACTTCAACGTTGGGGAAACTTATGAAAAAAGAAGCTTAACTGATGAGAATTTTCCAACATAAAAAAAGTGAAATGTGCTCATGTAGTTATCAATAATTAAATGTTAAACTCGTAACCACATTATTTAAGAGCAAATGATTATGGTTGGCATGATAGTATTGTATGCACTTATTTGAAAAATGCAACAGCGAGAATAATCAACCATGTGTGTAACAGAGCATGTAGAGTCAAGTTAACTATGGACTTTTATTGTAACTTGATATTGGGGAAACTTATGAAGAAAGCAACTTAATTGATAAGAATTTTCTCTGAAAACAAAAGTGAAATGTGCTCATGTAGTTATCAATAATTAAATGTTAAACTCATGACCACATTATTTAAGAGAAAATGATAATGGTTAGGATGATAGTGTTGTGTGTATGTAAGATTAAACTTGCACGTAAGATTAAGAGTACAACACCGCCCACAAATCCACTAAAATAAACTTGCACGTAAGATTAAGAGTACAATAAACATAAAGGTTAGAACCTAGCTCACTAGTCTCTATTATTAACATTGAACCCCAACGTAAAGGGTTTAGACAAGAATGATTCCAACACATATGATATGATAGATCTACCAAAATATCATAATATATTTAAGAAGGGCTTACAACATACTATAATAAAATCTTAAAATATCAAGATCAAAATTATAAGAATATCAAAGTATGTTAAGAACATGAGCACTACATGCAGTGGCAATATGCATGTAATCAACACTTTAAAAGAGGAGGAGGCTATACAATGGAAATAGCCATACGCAAACCTCAAGAATCTTCTTAGATGTCTTAGCACAGGTGTTATCACCTAAAAATATTAATAGCAATGAGGTAAGACAAAAAGTCCCAGTAACCAACGTATAATTTAAAGAATATGCAGGAAGGGTTATAAGCAGTAAAGTATGGATAAAATTTATTAAAGAGAATCACTAAATAGATATAAACCAAACAGAGTAATTGGTAAATAAATATAAACCATATAGAGTATATAATAGGTTATAATCAATTCCCAACACTAAACTCCTCCTTATACCACTTGATGTGGACTCTAGCCTATGGTGATGGGAGACACGGCCAAATCTCAACCATCCTTACGAGGTCAATGAGCCCCCTCCATAGTCATCTACAACTGGGTCTAAGACTGGAAGGCATCATCCTCTCTGTGGTCACTCACGACTGGGTGCAAGATTCAAGAGAGTTGACCATTCTTAAGCTACCCACAACTGGGTCCAAGAGTTGGAATGTTTAATGTAATGTCAACCACTATAATCAAAGTGGAGACTTTTGCCATTGATTTTAAAATTCACCAAACACAACATCTTCTCCGTACTTCATCACAACCCAAACTCATAACTCAGTTACAACCAATTTATAGCAAACATGTATATTAATCAATCTTCATCACATTCTCAATTATAATTTAATATCACAAGACATTGGGAGTCAATAAAATATGTCAGAGTATCAAAATATTATCTGCTTCACTAACAATTCATAAACATAAAATTTAGTTCACAAGAGAAATTTCAAGTTAATTTACAAATTGACCATCACATATAGGTTTTAATTCAAAACAATACTTACAGTTCAAAAGATGTTCCCAAAATATCTTACAACCCATGACAAGCATATAAAATAAATTAAATGTGGTTATCTCACGCTATAGCAAAATATGCAATACTGCAATAATCCAAAACCTAAAGCTCAAGTCAACAAAACATAATTAATCTACACAATTAATTAAATCACACATTAATATAATGCTAACCAAAACAAGTATATATATGAAGTTAAATAAAACTCATTTTCTTTCCAAACTTTAAGTCCTCCAACAATTCTCTGCTTACAATCATAATTTAAATTCTTTATCCCAATCACATTTCTATCATCCAATAGCTATATTGCACTTAAAATTATCACAAATAATAATTTCTTCCATTTACCAAAAATCCTCACCATTCTCACTTGAAATCCTCAACAAAAATCACATAAATCAAGTATCCTTAATCCTCATTGCAAAAATCACATTTCTCCATTCCATAAATTATTTCTTTTTATTGAAATAATTTAAAATATTTCTACATCCTCAATTTACTAAACATGAAATTTCAATACTTAAAATTCCTCTACAATTCCAAATATTTATAATTCATAATCAACCTCAAATCACATTTACTCATTAATCATAAAAAACTACCATTAATTCCTCAATCTTTTCAAAAACACCAAATTTCAATACTTAAAGTTTCATCTAAAATCCTTAATTTTCCTATCTCATCATTAACATCAAATCTCATCCATCCAAAAATCATTGTAGGCTCCTATGAACTAAAATAAATTATAGAACTCATATTTAATTAGTACAAAAATCATATATACCCAAATAATCATCTAATTAAATAGAAAAAATATTCAAAATTCTAAATCAACCAATAAACAAAAATAAAACAACTAAAATGTACTTCTATTTTAGCTCTACAATATTATAGTCATCTATTGTCAAAACTCAATACTTGATCCAAATCCTAAACCAAAAATTTACTCTATTGTTCAACAAAATTATACCATTAGATAGATTTAAATGAGTAGAACAATTTTTATGAAGGAGATTTAGTGATTAGAAGAAGTTTTACTAACGATTGCAATAGGAGGGAGGAAGACGACTCAAACTTTGGATTCTCTCTCTCTCTCTCATAGGCACACGGGTAGCTTTAATAAAGTTGCCACTAAAACTACCACACATGACCTAAAAGAAAGAAAAATGCAACAAAGGATCCCATTTTTCTATTTTCGATTTCCTCTTTTTTCTTTTTTCTTTTCTTTCTTTTTCCTCTCTTGTTTATTTATTTATTTATTTATATCATATATTATAATTCATTTTATTTAATAAATTATATTTGAGAAAATCTATATTACTCAAATAACATCAAGAAAACTTCCCAATTATTATAATATAATTATTTTCTAATAATAATTTTAGAAATAAAATTTTAGGATGTTACATGCTCCTATAGTTATCAATAATTTAATGTTAAACTCGTGACCTCATTATTTAAGAGCAAATGATAATGGTTGGAATGATAGTGTTGTATGCACTTATTTGAAGAATGCAACGGTGAGAATAATCAACAACGTATGTGACAGTGCATACAGAGTCAAGCTAATTGTAGACTTTTATTGTAATTTCAATATTAAGGCACTAATAAGAATTTTCTTAGAAAACATAAGTGAAATGTGCTTATGTAGTTATCAATAATTAAATGTTAAACTCATGATCAATTTATTTTAGAGAAAATGACAATGGTTGGGATGATAGTGTTGTATGTACTTATCCAAAGGATGTAACCACATGAATAATCAACAATGTGTGTGACCATGCATGCAGAGTCAGACTAATTGTGGTCTTTTCTTTTAACTTCAACTCTGAGGCAAGTTATGAAGATAGCAGCTTTAGCTGGTAAGAATTTTGTTTTGGGAAAACAAAAGTGAAAGACTTTCAAAAGTTTGAGTCAAGAGGACATTTTAAATAATGAGATTTAAAAAATATTATTGCTAAGACTTCGCTGGAAGGGGAACCCAATATCATGGAGATGCTCACACTATAATGGCTATTCATTTAAAAAGTACATTGCATAGAAGACAAAAGTAGAAAGACTTCCAAAGGATGAACAGGTCATGGTCGATGACTTTAAGGATCCATTAATCTATGGAAGTGGACAGGCCATTTTTCCAAAACTTGAGAGAAAGAATAGTTTTTTCTTAAAAAAAAGATTGAGAATAAAAAAGTCAATTGACTTGTGTGTTAAATTGGAAGAGCCTTGCTAGTACTTTTAGAGAATACAATCTCTTGAAGAATATTTCCAAATCCAAATGTTATGAATTAATAATTCTTATTTGTAGGTAAACATTTGTTGAAACCTATGATTTGATAATAATAAACCAAAAAGAAAAGAAAATATTTTTTTGTGCTAAGCATAGGCATATTCCTACTGGAGACAATTTTATTTGAGGTATTGTTGGATACTATACTAAACTGGGATTTGAACTTAGTTCTCCAAGGTTTTGAGGTCCTAGCGTCTTCCATTAGATCCAACCGCAATAAAGAAAAAAAAATTATTTTTGTGTTAGCATTAGTCACATCTACATAAAATCTAAAAAATTGTAGGCTCCAATTCTTTGTATGAGAAATATTTACAAGGGAAAATCACATATGGAGCCCAAGGAACAGAAGAAATAATGGAAATGTCCCTATAATTTGAACATTTACTAAAAAATCCTAAGGGACCTTTGTGATAGAGATTGTATTTGTGCAATTAACAGTGTGGCCTTAGTGATTGAAAATTAAATGGAGAAGCATGAATCAGTTTCACGCGCTTCTGTGGGGGGTGGGATGCTTACGAAGAAAGCTACATTCATTATATCCTTCTCTAGAATTTGAGTCGAACCTCCTCTTCTCTAGACTTTGTGTGGAAAACTTTTGAGTATACAATAATCATCTTCTCTCCTGGTCCTTTAATGTTAATAGGTTTTATGGAGGTGGATACATTCTGGCATTCAATTTCTGTTCTTAGGCAAAGGCTATGGCTTAGGCTCCTCTTTTGACGATCTAGTCTAAACTAGGAAATTAATACAAAGCTTGTATTGAACTTGTGGTTTATTCATAGTCTTTAGAGTTGTTCTTAGGGTTTCATTGTGGGTATGATAATGGGATATTTTTCTATTTGTGTCTATGGTAATGGATGAGTTGCTACTTTTTCATCTAGGATAAGTGGGAATAGGTGAATATAATTAAGGTTGTTGTGATTAGACATATTGTTGCATGAGTAGAAATGTGTTGTCATTAATTACATGCATCAATAGTTCCTAATATGATTGTTTCAGCTGTTAATGAAAAGCGTGTGCTTCAGGTTGTCAATTTTTTTGGCAATTACATTAGGGAAGAATTTATTCTATTTCTTTCATTTGGGGGGGGGGGTAGGGGAATTTGTAAATGGCAGAAAAAACAATATTCGATATATTGATGGTTGTGTAAGAACAAGATGTATAAAGGAAGGCACGACATATGAGGAGTTGAAAAGAAGTCATATTATCAATAGGTGGGAATGAAAGTAATGATATTCTTGTGAAATTCATAATTGCCTTTGATACATTGACATTTGTGGATCTTGTTGCTGATAAAGGAGTGGACCATTTGATACAGTTTAATGGAGATAGTGGCCATGTGTATGTTGGAGGGAAAGGCAATAATAACAATATGTAATTGGTACTTTATGATCCAATGGAGGTGCAAGATGTGTAATCAATCTATGTTGAATAAATGTAAGCTACACACATTTCCTATTGTATAAGTTGTCATTGAAGTAGTCCTAAGTTATAAACAACATCAAAATGTGTCATTTTATGTAGGATTGATCAATTGTTTGGTGGTGTGCATGGATTGTCTATCTCCACCCACCCTTTTAAATAAGAATGAACTCATTGCCTTATACTATTCAAATGGCACCAACACCTAGACCTAAAATGAGTTATGGTACATGGAACGACTTAGTGATTGGAGAAGAAGAAACATTATATAAGTATAGCATTTGACACAAGTTTCAGTATAGTTGTTAATATTAATCCATTTTATTCAATGTCTAGAGAGTTATCAATGACTACTACTTGTTAATAATAGCAGATCAAGTTGTCAATGGTTTGTGATGAAATATGATATATTAACCCAATATTATATTGAATTTTATTCAACAAATGGCCGGGGACTTATCAATGATTGCTAACGGGGTTGTCAATGGTTCTTAATGAAATATGAAATATTAATCCAATGTTATAATGACCTTTATTTAATGAATGGTGACTTGATAATGACTACTAATGGGTTGTCAATGGTTTCTGGTAAAATATGAGATATTAATCCAAGGTTATAATGAACTTTGTTCAATGAATGAAGACTTGTCAATGACTGCTAATGAAGTTGTCAATGGTTCCTGGTGAAATATGAGATATCAACCCAAGGTTATAATACACTTTATTTTAACGAATGGAAACTAGTCAATGATTGCTAATTGAGTTGTTAATGGTTCCTGGTGAAATTGGGATGTTAACCCAAAGCTATAATGCATTTTATTTAACCTCTATGGACTTATCAATTATTACAAAAATATCACTGGTCAAATTTTCTAAACCGTATCCACTAAATACGGTCTAAAATACGAGGTCTAGATAAGTATTTTTCTACTAGTGACAATACATCATATATTGATAATGTTGTTTGATATTTTCAATTGAGACCTCCAACTAATGCTTTATTGCTTAGGGCGAGTGTGCTGATTTTATGTTCCCCCTTTCTTTGTTTTTTTTTTTTTTAATTTTTTGGCTAGGCACAATCATCTCATGTATGATACAATCATCTCACGTAGAACTCTTCTAATGGGAATCCAAATCTTTCTTCCGTTCGAACCAACATCTTGATGGTATCATGGATTTTTTTGCCAAGTACATGTATCCTCCTAATAGAGGTAATTCTATTCAAGATATTATTAGGTACTAAATATGGACACTTCTCCCAATGGGGATTCAAACCCTGGTTCACCATATCAGAAAGGACTACTTATTCTGTTAGACCCAATATTCATTGATTGATGTTATCATTTCGATTCAAACATTTTCTGGTCTGGTTTGGGTGGCTCAATACAAAAGTTGAGTTCACTAATGAACCTCCTCCTTCCTTGCATAAACATAGACTTGTGTCATTGCTGTAGAAGGAAAATCTTGGTGTATTGTTGGGTTGAATGTATTTTTTTGGGCTTAGTTTGTTAGTTTGTGTTCTTTATTCTATGTTATTTATTCTTGTTTTGGGGGTGATATGCAAGAGAGCCTAGACCATTATGTATGTTCAAATATATAAGTGGTACGCATGGAAGGATGATTTTCTATTTTTCTTTAATTTCTATGCTCTCCATGTGTGGAGATCAATGATTAGTTTGAGTTTTCCTTGCCACTTAAACTTGTCTTAGAGAATGGCAAGTATTTATGGGTAAAGATAAATATCTGTAAAGAAAGTTTTAGCTTAGAGCAATATTATTCTAAAATTTTTGTTTTGGGATTAATGTTACTTAGAAAATGTTAAAATGAAGTAATATTATATTTTATCGTTAAAAATGTTAATAGTTATATACGTCAATTTTCGAGAGTGAACATTAACTTTTCAATAAGCTGGGACAGTATTATTATGAGCACGTTTGGGAGAGCATCAGAAGCGCTTTTTTCCATCCAAACCATAGTTTGCATCAACAACTTGCCAAACATGAGTCAAACCCGGAAAAGCGATTCTGCAACCGAAACCATGGTTTTGAATTCAAAACCATAGATTCGGGTTAAAGCTGTTTGGATCAGCTTTTAAAGCATCACACGAGGAATCTCCTAGTAGAGGCCAAACGCTCACACCACTCACATGTGCAGTGACCCAAAATACCTCCATCCCCCTTCGGCTCTCTCCTTGAATCGTTCACACACACGCCGCACAGGTCACCGTCGTCACAACATGCCGAGCCATAGAAGGTTGCTCGCGTCTTTCTTCCTTCACAGAGCACGAACGCCGATGAGCTTCTCTCGGAAGAGACTGCCCCTGCGTTGGTTTCTCCAATCCGTGGCTCCTTGGATTGTTATCTCCCTCTTCCCGGATTTGTGGTGGGTTTGAGGTGTGGTTTTTTTTTTTTGCTTTAGCGTGTCTCCCCTCCTACCCGTCTTTTCAAAGCATGTATGTTGATGAGCCCAGTGATGGAATTTTGAAAGCATGTATGTGGTACAGTCACTTGGACGAGCTCGATCACAGATCTGTTGTTAAAGATCCAAATTCGGGATCCTTCCAGCATGTTTCTGGTTGTGTGAGTTGAGGAAGTGGATTTCGGTTTCACTGATCTGCTCCCCTGTTCGATGCTGAAATTGGTCAATGAGCTGTGAATTCATGTTTATGTGATTTCCCATGCTTCGAAAGGCTGAGTCACTATTGTTTATTGCAGTGTGCATGTCATAAATCGAAAAACATGCTTGCATTTTGAATTTCAAGCTTTCGTGTTTTCGGAAGAAGAAGAGATGAAGCTGTTTTTTCCTTTTTGTTTTTTGGGTGGCCCAAATTATGAAGCTGTTTTTAAAGCTGGGTTTCATGCTTGGCTCTTGGTATGTGGTTTGCTCATTTTTTTTGAACTTCACTAACACCTGAGCGTTTCACCCTGTTCAGTAATGAGATCTGCATGTACAAGCTATCCCAAGTTTCTCTTCCTTCCTTTTGTTTTGGTTAATATATTCTCTAACCTCAAGAACCAGGAGGAGGCTTTTCTCTGGCTATGAACTATTTCTGTTGATTCTCGTGGCTATGTTGAATCTCAAGGATATGAACTATTTCTGTAAATTGACCAAAACGAAAAGAAAAATTATACTCCTTCGTCGAGAATTTTGTGTATGGCGAATAGCTGTGATCAAATGGGTTCATTAGCAGTAAGACAATATATGATTAGATATAGAGATCATTTACTAGTGTGTGTGTGCGCGCGCGCGCATGTGTGAGCTTACAAATGTGCGTGGGTTTACGAATGTGTGTGGGTTGCCATCTAAGAAAGGGAAAAGAGAAGAAGAGATGAGGATAAAAAGGAGTTGCAGAGATGTGGGATTGACACAAGACCTTTGTCATCTAAGAAAGGGAAAAGAGAAGAAGAGATGAGGATAAAAAGGAG